>JAODKE010000047.1:17826221-17838990 GCA_026779605.1 Mormyrus hasselquistii | reverse complement strand
CCCTCTCTCTCCCTCTCCTCCTCTTGAGGAAATAAATAATTAAATAGTTAAATAAATAAATAGAAATAAAGCAGAGGAATATTTAAAAAAAAAAAAAACATTGGTTTCATTTAATCTTGTGAACATAACTTTCTGACATCAAAGGGAAACTTTAAACATTACACTTTACACTTTTAATTTTATTCGACTAAATCAACTGTAGTTTCAGTGAACTATAACCTTAATACTTAATCGACTAAAACTAAAATAATTTAGATGACTAAACTATGACTGAAACTAAATTACATTTTAGTCAAAAGACTATGACTAAAACTAAATAAAAATTTGCTGTCAAAATTAACAATGGTGGGCTACACAGGGGAATAGCTAGAAATTCTGGACCCCCTGACAAAATGTTATCTTGGCCCATATCTTACATATAATTTTATGTGTTCAAAGGCCCATGATGAGTGCTGTGCACCCTGTATGCATACCCCTGCGGCAGCCCTGGGGGTACATATCTTTCTGTTACAGCAGGTACTGCAATTTCACACAACTGTCGGCAATGCCTGATAAGGCAGAATTAAGAAATCAATGCACACATTGAATACTTGAACTGCAGGTGTCTTCACAAAAATATTTCAAATGAATGGCAGATATGGACCCCACATGTGATTAAAAACAGCGTTTTTACATATTTTATTCCTTAAGATTTTCTCAAAGAAATATCAAGCATAGTGATATCAAATGCTTATAAGAATAATAAAGGTGGAACCTTCTTGCGGGAATGTAAGCTGTATTCAATGTGACATGGCACTTGACATTTTTTACAGCCACTACAGCAACATGCTTTCTTTGTAATACACAGTCTCAACTTTCCTGATCACCATTAATTAAGAATCTCATTTTTATTTTATTTATTTTGCATAGCATTCTTTTAGAACCACATTTAATCATAATATTAGTGATATATTGAGGGCAAAATCTGAAAGTTGTTGTTCAATGAGTGTTTCACAGGAGATTGATAGTTTTACTCAACTCTTTGTGCAGTGCCTTATGTCTAAGAATTTATTATATGCTCAGGCTAACTTGGTATTTAGGCATTGTCTGTGTATTTATAGGGGCTTTGTAAGAAGCAAGGCTGTACACTACCCTCAATTATTATTGCTGTGTTAACCCAGAAATGTAACATACAGTCATTACCAAGCTTGTGAGCTGCCTAATAAAACTCTGTAAAAAGGCCAACCTAAATAACCAAACATAGATTCCAGCCAGGTTGTGGGTGTCCAGCAGTAAACACTCATGACACGATCACAGTTTCTATACTTATAGATGTTTTTCCTCTAACGACAGAAGCAACAGAAGCAGACGGACA
Source organism: Mormyrus hasselquistii (assembly GCA_026779605.1). Taxonomy (NCBI): domain Eukaryota; kingdom Metazoa; phylum Chordata; class Actinopteri; order Osteoglossiformes; family Mormyridae; genus Mormyrus; species Mormyrus hasselquistii. The sequence goes on along the minus strand of JAODKE010000047.1, from coordinate 17,837,636 downwards.
GATTTTAGCTCTGTGGAGATACATCTAAAATCATGCATGAATTGAAATACAAACCATATCAAATGGCATCTCAATTTCAAATCTGAATTTATAAAATTAAGGATTCTTAAGATGCCTTTTGAGCAATAGGCCTTTTTATGTTTGATGGGTAAGGGGCAGTTAAATTAAATTCAGGCAAAAGGCATTAATTTATATGACACTGACAGCATTGAGGTGAGGAAGCTTTCAGCGACTCTCAGCACTCACGCATTGCCCTCCCTCTCTTTAGTACACACTGTCTGTTGGCACCATTTCTGCATTCACTCCTGATGATGGTGCCAGTCATACGACTTCTGTCCAGTATCTGTTACTTCCTGTTTCCTGTTCTTCCAGCTACTTCTCCGGCAGTGTTTCTTATTTTCTGCCAAGCCTTGAAGTGGCTGCTTCTGCTTTCCTCTCTCTTCTTTCGCTCTGCCTGGCACATCACTGACCGCGCTGTAGCTATCCGCTGAGTTACACAGGCCCCACCCTCTGGCTCTGCCTGGCACATCACTGACCGCGCTGTAGCTATCTGCTGAGTTACACAGGCCCCACCCTCTGGCTCTGCCTGGCATGTCACTGACCGCACTGTAGCTATCTGCTGAGTTACACAGGCCCCACCCCCTGCTCCCACTGGCCCAGCCTGGCACGTCACTGATCGCACTGTGGGTATCTGCTGAGTTACACAGGCCCCACCCACCACCCTTTCTCTCTCTGGCTTCTTCCCCTGTTTCACTGTCATCTGTTGTTTTTCTCCATGAGTCCTGGTTTCTACGTTGCCTCCTGGCATCTTTGCATACCTTCTTGTTTTGCTTGCATTATCATCGCTTCACCTCAGTGTGTCTTGGATGGATTTATTATGGGGAATTTGTTTGAAACCTACATTCTAATTAACCCAAGGAATCTCTATAAAATCAAAAGTAGCATGCGTTGTAGAACTCCCATAGTCCCCCAGTTTTGGGGATCAGCCGTCAGCTTAAACATGACTAGAAACATGACTAGTGCACCACTGAGGAAAGTAGAAGCCACCAAACGCACAAGCTTTGAAAAGTTCACACTTCTGCATTCGGCGCTCTATCACAAAAGCCCTGGCATTCCTATTCCTATACTTGGATGTTCATTCCCATACACATTCCTACATAAATACACAACGTTCCGCATTTCTGAGGAGTAGCTAAGCTGAATTTGAAGCAGCCCATTCTGACAAACCTCTGGAAACATTCCCATCTTTAGAAGACCACATGACCATTCAGGAGGCCAAGGGCTGCTCAGTCCGACGCAGGCAGGCTTCAAGGGCACCAACTTCTGGGGGGCACCAACTTCCCCACCAATTTCACTTTGCCTTGGATGGGGGGCACCGGCTGTAATGCTCTCTCAGGGCATCACATTGGTGAGGACCAATTGTAAGGAGGGCGTGCAAATACACAACAAGTTGGATCCCGTTGTCTTGGTTGACAAATGAGTTTTTTAAATAACCAAACCAACCCAGAATTAAGAATTGTGGAACTCACCAGAAAAAACCTAATAGGAATGTTTGTTCCTGTTTACTTACTTTATTCATCTTTGTTGTAAGAACCTTAATGAATCGTCTTGTCTATGCACTACTCAGTTACCCAATGGACACAAACGTCCTTCAGAGTTACATGTTTTTAAGCATCTGTAAGCTTTAAAAACACTATGAACAGTCCATATGGGCCTTTAAGCTGAAAGGAGAGGGCAGACACTCTCAAGCTGGTACAGGGGAGGTATCTAAGCCATGGGTACATTAGACATGCTTGAAGGGAACATACAAATACAGAAGACTCACGATAAAACTAACAAGCCAGAAGAACAGGAGTGCCAGACTAAAAACAGGGCTTCTAAACCCCCTGGTAGACATTGCCATCTTGTGGGAATGTTAAACTCACCCATTACTAAGAAACACACATGCCTATCCTACCTTGACTATACTCAACTGGGAGAATAACTGTCCATTTACATGATTAATTGTCATTGTTAACACACAGTGCACAACAACGAAATGTGTTCTCTGCATTTAACCCATATATGCCAATACGACATAGCAGGAGGCAGCTAATTCAGCACCCAGGGAGCAGTTCTTGGGGGTAGTACCTTGCTCAGGGTACCTCAGTGGTGCCTTGCTGGTCGGGGATTTGAACCTACAATCTTTCAATTAAAAGTACGCTTCCCTAAGCGTTAAGTTACCCACTGCCCACACATAATAATCACATAGTTACCTACATGTGGTTTATTTTCAACAATCAGACCTCGTAACTAATATTGACTAATGTGTTTTGTCATTTATTCCCCATAAAAACTTTGTGTTTACGCATTAGCTGGTTTTATCCTTTTTTTTATATTGAAAAACATTTTAGCACATAGCAGGCTTCATTTTCACACAAGCTTCCTCAGCAACCTTTTCTGTTATCAGAACAAAGTAATCAGACAACTGTATAAATGTTTTGGGCTACACCCTGATCAAAATATAAGGAATAGGTTTAGCAATGTTAGCCTCCATTTAAACTTTATACAGCAACTAGCTAATCAGTCACTTAAAACAGTTCAATTTCACTTTTATTAGTTAATAAATTTTGCACATATTATGTATGCTTCTTTATTACTCAAAGAACCTCTACCAACCCTTCCATTTTCCACATCCTCTTTAATGGTACAGCTTTGTGGTGAGCCTGGAGCCCATCCCATGTATTTTTACATAATCATTAAGATCGATATGGACTGGATATTACTAAAGATGTTGGAAAGCTAAGCAAACATAGATAGTCAGTCAACAAAGTAAACTACTCACACAGCTGAACTAATTTCTGAGTTTAATAGAAAAATAGGCCTCCTACTTGAAGAGATATATTATAAACAATTTACAAACAGTATAAAACTAGTACAGTTCAACATAAACATTTTTGACCTCAAAACCAAAAGGGACTGAATTCATATATGATCTATCCATATATCAACAAATTATATCAGACTTCATAAATAAGTCATCAGATGTGAACTGCCAGAAAGCCTCCTTCTAAAGAATAATCTTCAGAAAACTTCTATAAAAGGTCACCCTTTTGGTTATTTATTTGCCATTTTCACTGTTCAGTGAGCACAAGATCACCCACAGATTTTGGTTTTCTTATTTACAGGCATCCCAGGGTGACTCTACTGAGCTCTCATACCACGATAATGAGGCCCATGGGCACTACAGTCAGGACCCTCATAGACCCCTTAAAGACACTCATAATATTGCCCTTATAACTCAGCAACTCAGTACAAGCATTGGGTAGCTGGCAGTATTACCACTTGGGATTCTCCTCCACATATGCAGTATGGAAAACGTCTCCACTTCCCTGCAGCCCTTATTCTATGTTTATTTGGAGTATAGTAGTAAAAACATTACAAAAAATAAGAACTAATTTGTTCTCATTGCAACTCCATTATACTTCTGTGTACTAGAACTGCAATTAGCAGGAAGAGAAACTTATAATGTGAAAGTTTTTACTTTTAATAGTGGGAATATTAAAAACATCAGTTTCTTGTTGCAGACCTTTGACTGAAGAATTTCTGTTTGTTGGTGATCAGATTATTCATCAACTTCACTACAAAGAATGTCATTCAAGCCCTGATATGTCAGACGGTCACTAACTTTAGCACCAACACTGGCAAGTAATTTTAGTAATATGCACCAACAATATTACAATTATGTTACATTTTTTATCCTAGTTCTGATGTATGCAAGAATGTAATTAGAATTGTTTTTCGGAGGGTTTGAGGAAACAGCCACACAAACAAAACAACACAAAAGCGCACACACACACACACATACATGGACAAACAGCATAAAATTACACACAAATAATTTAGCATAACATCTCAGCATTGCCAGAGATACTCAGATTCTCATTTGGTGACTCAAACTAAGCACTATCATAACTTGCCCTATTCATTGTAATCTTAAAACAGAAACAGCACATTAAAATCTTTTATCTGCAAGGTTTTGTTCTGTCAGTCAGTCAGTCTTTGCTTTCAAATGGCACATTATCTACTTTCCAATTACTAACAGAAACAATGACTATTCATTGCACTAAAACAAATTTACATAAATAAATATGTACACATTTGTCTAGGATTTTCCCTCTATAACCATCTGTTCGTGTAATAGTGTATCAAAATAGTGTTTATTATAAGAAATACTAGGCTGCGACTCAAAATAAATGTACCATTTCCCCGGACAGCACAACTAAAACCTTGGTTCCTCTTGATGTCAAATTTAGCCTCTGCTGGCACATCAGCATCTGTGACCCAGTACTGCAGATACCTTGTGTAAAATGTGGACAAGACCTACCGCTGTCTGTTTAACGGTCAAATGAACCAGCTAGTGGCCCAGACTCTGTTCATTTCTCAGTTTGACCACTCTGCTATCCAGACATCTCTGTCATCAGGACACTTCATCTCATCTTGGATGGCCAGCTTGTCTTCCGAAAATATGTACATTTCACCCCCAGTATTTACCGGTTCACGTGATACAGTACCAATCAACCTGGATACAGGATGACCAAGGAGAGGAGTTCTTCAAAGGGCTTCAGAACTTCATAAAGCCCCTCAAGGTTACCACAATGAGCATCATCAGGACCTTGGACTGTATCCTGCTCAAAAGGCTGGATATTTAAAGACCATCCTTGCGTTTCAGTAATGGAAAATCACTTGTCACTCATAATTGCAGAATATACTATCCTTAAGAACAGGATTTAAGGATTTACATTTAGGATCTATTGAAACTGCAATGTTTTATCAATAGACATCTGACCTGACTGCTATTAAACAATAGCAATTAATAGAGTGATATAATGATACAACTTTTTCACATGATAATATTGAATTAACAAATATTTTTATGTAGCACTATGGAAACAAGCCAAAAGAATAACAACATATCAAAAATAGAATGTGGTTCTCCTTCTGCTTTTTGTTTATTTTATATGCACTTCCTGAACTTGTACGCACTGATTTCTAAATACAAATACATTATGTGCAACAGAGATTTAGTACGTATACAACAGAAGCTACATATGTAATTATTTATATTTCAAAATCAAGGCCAACATGGGAACAAACTGTCATTTAAATAACAGATACAGTGCGCCACATATAATACAGAGTTTATTATTAATATTTAGTTATTCAGAGAATGATTACGTCCGTAATGGCGCGTTCAGTTTCAGTACCATTACGCCTAGACAGCGACTGACAAGCGGGGGATTAAAAAAAAGCGCATGTATCACCATCATACCGCAATATACGCACACACATCAAAACACATGTTCCTAAAGGACACAAAAACAACGATCGAAGCCTAGATCTTCAATGAAACCTCACGTGATACAAAGGAAAAATGACAATCTTACCGAACATATAAATATGTCCTTTAGTGATGGGGTTAAAGCTGCCACAGGACAATAAGATGACATGTGTTTTAGAAGCCTCGGTCATGATGACTGGCTTTTTTAGCCCTTTTTCTTCCACACTGCACAAACGATGCGTTTTGTTGTCCCTTTTTTGCTATCACAATAATAGGCGAGGCTCACGCTGGCTGCTGCACCGTCACTCTTCCTAGGCGAAGCGCGTCACAGCTCCCACGTCCATTCATATTTAAAGGCACAGAGCGCTTCGAGCTCCTTCCATGTCGTTATTAATATCCGAGGCACCTTTTTAATACTAGCAGAAAATTAGACAAATCTACACAAATTGCAATGAAATGCAAAGAAAAAACTAAAATATTATTGAAATATAACCTAACGTTGAGCATCCGCATTTGGATGAGTGTTTTTCTGTCATCTCCATGTCCTTTATTGCAGATATTATTAATCTCTATAATGTTCCATGTTTTGTGATTACTCCAAACCGTGTGTGAAATTGTGCATGGACAATATCCAAACTGCGGCAGTTCATATGTAATCGGAAATGTAGACACTGCCGTTTCTAAATTTATGATTGTATTTTTCGCTAATTGGATATGTTCTGTGCCAAAATGCTTTTTCTTACTGCATCAGTGCAATCTCATTAAATCATGATTAACATTGTACAGGGTGGTACTGTAAATATACAATTGCAGTAACTGTGTTTTTCTGCTGGTTGCACACGCACACACAAACAAGTTTTCCCTTGTGGGGACTGGAAAAAGTGTCACAAGATAAAAAGTGTCAGGGTCAGCGCCCATCTGACCCTGTCCTTGTGTTTCTTCCCCGTGTGGTCGGCAGCCATTGCTGGCAATCCTGTTCCCTCCTGTTATGTTCTGTGTTGCGTGTTTATTGTTTTTTCTCCTAGTGTAGTATTTCCTTGTTTCCTATGCTTCAGGTCTTGTAAGTTCATTAGTTCTATGTTCTCTAGTGTTAATTTCTTCACCTGTGCCCTGTTGCCCTGTACCCTCGTTGATTGGTTGTTTTTGATGATTCACACCGACCCTTTGTTAGTCATCATTATCATTGTATTTGAATGACTGGCTTTATTCATTTCCTCAGTTAGTCTTTTCCTCAGTTGGTCACACACAACGTCAGAGGTGCACAAAAACACACACACACACACACTGACAGAGGTGTACACACACACATACAATGAAAGAGGTGTATACACACACAACAAAAGGGGTGTACACATGCATACACTGAAAGAGGTGTACACACACCCACACACACACAACAACAGGGGTGTACACACACACACACACACACACAATGACAGAGGTGAACAAACACACACACAGACACACACACAACGACAGAGGTGTACATAGATACACAATGACAGAGAAGTACACACACACAATAACAGAGGCATACATACATATATATGTGACGTGTCATTATATTAAAATATCTTAAAAATAATTAAAAGTGCAAAATTTAAACAAAATTATTTGAAAGTACTTTCATGAGTATCAAAGGTTAGAATTAAAGAATGTATCACATCAAGGCATTGAAGGAGGTGTGGGCAGGCATAGGGATGTTAAAAATGGAAGCAGGACAAACCCAAGCAGACTGTGAGGGGTCAACAGGGAAGACTGGCATGGGGGTTCATTCTTTCATTCGATCGCTTGTTCATTCTTTCACCTGCCCGCCCACTTGTGCGTCTATCTGTCCATCCGTCTGTCTGTTCACATTCGTTAACAAGGCAAACTAAGATCATGCTTTTTGCACAAGTAAACCAACAACAGACATTTTTAAATCTTGTGGTTGTTTTGGTAGCCAAAAGTCTGAGAATGATGCAGGCTGTGGTGTTGATGAACTTGGGATTAGTACCATGCAGATGCCTAATGAAGTTTTTCATATAAGGAAGGAAGAAGCTAGCAATAAAAGAGAAATGCAGCCTGCCATTCTAAGAAATACGTCAAATAAGTCAATTTGGAATTTATACACTCAAAGGTTATATCAAATACTCACATTCCCAGAAATGCTTCTGCAGACACACAGGCGCAGAATACAAGGTATCTACTAATGCTGGATGATTTGGTTGAACCTGGGAGATCTTATATGACTAGGTGACTAGCACACTTCTCACTGTCAAGATATATTGTCCAATGTTGGGATTGCAATTTATGAGATGACAACATTTATACTCCTGAAGAAAAAGTCAATATGTGCCACAGTTGGGAAAAGTACTCACAGACAGACACACACACGCAAAGCTTTTGGACTTGTTTGTATTTCCCATGTATTATCTACTGTGAAAACTTCACACACAACATTTGTCTACTATATTTATATTAACAATGCTGATTTATAGTTGTGCACTTTAAGTGAATTAAACTGAGGTCTTAACGAGTCCCAGTAGGATTTTACAGAGTTACTTTGTGATTGTTGCACTTTGGCCATTTGTGCTCACGCAAAGTTCTCTGTGTTTTTTTTTTTGCTCAGTCACGTACACTCACTGGCCACCGCATTGGATACACCTGTTCAACTGCTTGCTGAAGCAAATATCAAATCAACCAATAAAATGTCAGCAACACAATGTATAAAATCAAACAGATGCAGGTCAGTAGCTTCAGTTAATATTCACATCAAACACCAGAAGGTGACTGAAATAACTTTGAATGGTTGTTGGTGCCATGCGAGCTGGTATGAGTATTTGAGAAACTGCTGATCTACTGGGGTTTTCATTCAGTTTTTCACCACTGCTTATCCAGGGTTGTGTCATGGAGGCTGCAGTATAAGCACAAATATCCAGACCTTCCTCACCCCAGCCACCTCCTCCAACTCCTCCGTGGAGATCCCAAGATGCTCCCAGGTCGGCCCAGAGATATAATTTCTCCAGTGTGTCCTGGGTTTGCCCCAGAGTTTCTTCCCAGTTGGACATGCCTGAAACATCTCCCAGGGAGGCATGCCTGATAGATACCCAAACCACCTCAACTGACTCCTTTTGATGCAGAGGAGCAGTGGTTCTACTTTGAACTCCTCCCAAATGTCCAAGCTCCTCACCCTATCTTCAAAGCTGGACCCAGATACCCTGCAAAGGAGGGATTTTCATGCACAACCATCTCAGGGTTTTACAGAGAACTGACTGAAAAAGAAAGAAAACATCCAATGAGCAGTGGATCTGTGGGTGGAAATGCCTTATTGATGGCAGACGTCAGAGAAAAATGGCCATAATGGTTCAAGCTGATAGAAAGACAAAACCACTCATCATAACCAAGGTATAGAAAACGGCATCTCTGAATGCATATCACATTGAACCTTGAAACAAATGGGCTACAGCAGCAGAGCACCACACTGGGTCCAACTCCTATCAACTTAGCACAGGAAACTGAGGCTGTAGTAGACACAGGCTCACCAAAATGGGACAACAGAAAATTGGAAAAATGTTGCCTGGCCAGGTGATGGTAGGGTCAGATTTTGGCATAAACTGCATGAAAGTACAGATCCATCCTGCCTTGTATCTACAATTCAGGCTGCTGCTCATGGTAATGGTGTGGGGCAGGGCTGGTTCTATGCAGGGGCACGGGGGAGAGGCAATGCTCCACCAAATGCTCCGCCTGCCCCACTAATGCCAAAGATTCTACATAGGCAGAGCTTACCTTTGCAAATGCCAAATATCCACCCCTAAAAATCTGATTGGCTGGTTTGTCAAAAGTAAAATACAGTGACGCGTCAAAGCAGAGCAGTCAGAGTCAACTTCCATAGTTGTATTCATCCTGTCTGTTCTCTCAGTCGGTTTGTAAGATTTTGGGCTGATATATCAAGAAATATTTACATCGAGTAGTAGTTGGATTACTATACCGTACCAGAGTATAGTAGGTGGCCGAATTTGTGTTAGTTAGTTAACCACACTCTTACCGTTCATCATATATATCATTACTTTCTTAGTATTCCTTTTCTTTCTGTTCTTTCTTAGCTTATCTTTTTTGGCTTTGCTCTATCTCTTGGGAATTTCTAAACATGTTTAAGACTGATTTCAAGCTGCAAGTTGATGGTTAGCTGACTGCTCTCGTCTGTGTTAGCTAGCATTAGCTGCACATTTCTAAACACTTTGGATCCCCCAATTTAAGTGTTACTTTCCCTTGGCTTTGTAGTCTTTCGCTATCCTTTTTCTCTTCATTATACATTGATTTCTGATTGTTAAACGACTGCTTCTCAACCCAGCACATCCCAAGCCATCATGGCGCAGCCCAGTTGCCCAAGCACCTCACTCCTCAATCCCATTACACGGTGCACTACTCCCCTGGAAGATGGGACCGCAATCACTGATGGTAGCCATGGATAGCTGTGCTCCGTCTCAGCCCACCAACCTAGTTTTTCCAAAGCGTAACTTTGGCTAGACTGCATATGCATTCAACCCCAGTTGGTATCATGGGAGACCATGGCTAGAGTATTCTACAAAACTAGATTCATGTTTCTGTTTCCCCTACCGCAAATTCAGTGCATCTAATGACAAAAATACTGTTTTACCAAGTAAGGATTTAATAATTGGGAAACAACATTAGAGAAAGACAAGGAATTCATGCAACTAGCCACAGTCATCTGAAGAATGTAGTAATGCGGTCTGAAATGCAATAAAGGGAGGGGACTGAGGAAACCATCACATGAATTTTGGGGCCCACCCAAATAGAAAAAATGCATACTATGTCAAAAGCATAGGACAGGTAGTAAAGTTCCTTTCAGTTAATGAGCTTCCTTTTCGTGGTAGTCAAGAAAAGGATGATGGTGATGATGAACAGCATTTGTCTGCTGGCCTCTTCCTAAAGCTTTTTGAATACACACTGCCAAAGGATCCCAAACGTAATGAAATTGCAAAAAGTATTCCTGAAAATGCAAAATACACATCCAAAAAGCTGTAATAATGATCCAGTCATTGGCATCTTAAGCATTTGCTGATGTAAATTCAAATGCGACCTTTTTTTGGCCAGGCAGTGCATTTTGCAGTCTGTTGACCTTTGCCCTGCTGGTGAAGCAGTCAGTGCATCTCTACAGGTTCTGAGGAGCATGATGACTCACTGACTAATTTTGAGATAGACACCCTAGTTCCTGTAATTAAAAGAAAAAGAACAATGAGTTCATATTGTTACAGACAGTGTTATTTTATGCATTGTAGGTCATACCGAAACCTCTTAGAGTCCTAGCCAGAGAGCTCTTCTCAACATTCATCTGATGATGACAATCTTCCACTTTTCTGGATGCTGCCTTGTTAAGCCCCCTGCAGATGCAGTGACAGCCTTTCTAATAAAATTTGTGTTACAAAAGTCATGTTAGAAAAGAAGTTCACCTCTGCTGTTGCAGACCTCTCCACCATTTGCAAACACCTCCAAAAGTTTAAGGAAGCTTTTCCTCAGCTCATCATCTTTATGTAACTGTTATTGTGATTGCAGTTTCATCTGCCGCATGTGAGAGTTCTTTCTCCACTTTGTCACGTGTCATAACACCTAACATGATGTTACATGCGAGAAAGAATGGTGATTCTGGTTCATGAGACCATAACAGCTGGGCTAAATATGGATGAATTTGTTAGGGTTTGTGCACAAAGAAACAGAAGACTGATCCTACAATAGAGAACATATAATTATATATGATCAATGAGTCACTTACAATGAAAATAGGGAGAAAAAAACTGAAAAGGGAAACTAAATAAACTCAAACACTGAGAATATTATGGGTGTGGGGTCAAAATACTAAGATTTTGCATTAGTGGGTTTAAAAATATTAATTATAACTATGGCTTACAAAGCGGAAGTCAATGGATGGACTATGGCTTACTTTGGCTTTTGTTAAAAAAAAAAACATAAACAAACCACTTTATAGCTTAAACATCCATCCATCCATGCATTAACTTTTGCTTATCCGAGGTCGGGTCGCGGGGGCAGCAGTCTCAGCAGGGAAACCCAGACTTCCCTCTCCCCGGCCACTTCCT
>JAODKE010000047.1:17808849-17820016 GCA_026779605.1 Mormyrus hasselquistii | reverse complement strand
GCGTGTGCGTTTGTGGTGATGGGTGGGGGGGGGGGGGGGGGGGGGGGGGTGGGGGGGTGGGGGGGGGGGGGGGGGGGGGGGGGCAGCATGTTCTTTGCTTTTTCTGGCAACTGCATTATTTTTGTAGATTTGAGTGGATGACTTTAGAGCTGTACAGACATTTATTCAGAGTTGTTCCACTTAGTGGAGTAAACAGCTATATACTGTATTTGGATTATCTGTGCCTTTTTAAATTAGTTTCACTGTCTTTTTGGTTTAGTTTTTTTCCACAGACTGCTGCAGTGTCAGTGTTGGTGTGTTTCATAGTGTATACTATGTATAGTATTGTATGGTATTGATATCTGTAAGAGGTGCACCTATTTAGTGTTAAAAATAAAAAGTGTAAATTTATATTATGTACATTTATTACGTTAAAATATTAAAGTAAAAAGAGCTCTTGCATTGGAATCTGTATCGGTGTCAACAGTTGTATATTGGAATTGGATCGGAGCAGGAAAAATATGGATCGGCTCATCCCTAGTATCGGTCACACAATGGTAACTTGTACCTGACGTCCAGTGTCTCCGTTCCCTCTATTGTAGTGAGCAGCTCATGCAGCTATATTGCGCCCGTCAACGCAGACGGCTGAACCGCGGCCTGCGTCGCAAGCAACAGTCGCTGTTGAAGCGCCTGCGCAAGGCCAAGAAGGAAGCTCCTCCAATGGAGAAGCCCGAGGTTGTGAAGACCCATCTGAGAGACATGGTCATCCTGCCTGAGATGGTGGGCTCCATGGTCGGCGTGTACAACGGCAAGACCTTCAACCAGGTGGAAATTAAGGTGAGGATGAGAGAAATTGTGAGCTGTTTGTGTTGGTACTCTGCTCTGTTATCCTCATGGTTACGTTCCCTTGCAGCCCGAAATGATTGGACACTACCTCGGAGAGTTCTCCATCACCTACAAACCTGTCAAACATGGACGTCCTGGTATTGGAGCAACACATTCTTCCCGCTTCATCCCTCTGAAGTAGAGATGTTTTGGCTTTCTTGGTGTAAATAAAATTAATTGAAACCTAAATTTCCTGCTCTTTTTATTTTGATTACACATGCAAGTGCTATTATTTGGTCTAAATGCAGCAATATGTAACCTAAAGCCAACAGATGTATTATTTTTTGGAAAAAAAAGACTCCTATTCAGTTGTGCCAAGGGCTTGTGATTTTAGGAAGTGTTCGGTTCAGGAGGTTAAACCATTGGTTCAAATCACAGGGCTGGCAGAGTGATTTCACCCCCAATCCCCAATTGCAACAGGCACCCTGCTTTCTCAAAGACAGAAAAACATGCATAGCTTTGGATAGAATATATTTTCTACAAAATTAATAAAATATGATTGTGGTTCCTGTCCTATAAGCGAGTTACGTTGCAGGAGGAGAACCACAGGACACAGGTGAAAGCAGTCTTGAGGGGAAACTAGACCGTTTCAGGGCATATGTGCACTGAACCATTTACAGATGCTAGTTGGTCTATTGGGAGTATCTAAAGAAAAGCCAGGCACAAGAACAACCAGATAAACTCCAGACAGAACAAGAGTGGAATTAAAACCTTTAACCCCAAATATCTACAATTCTACCCACTATTATATCATAGATAATTTTCAATTTTCATTTTAGCACCTTAAAATCTTTTTTATGGTACAATTAGATCACTTGGCCTTTCTAATGCTTTATTTTCGTATTGACTAGTAAAAACTACACATTCTGACTAATTATAGTTTGTGTATTGGTAGTTAACATGCTACCTAAATGATCAATAATTATGTGAACAATTTAATAAAGTATATCATATATGCTATCTTACTGAACAATTGACACTAGCAACTTAAGTCAAATATCACGTGTGCGATCAGCACCTCTCTCCAGGTTATTGTGCTGCGTGGCTTTCTAGTTGCTCAACGCTTTTCCCTGGTACTGGCGCGGTCCTTCGCTCACAATGCAGTGTGCAGTTAGCGGTCATTTATAATATCAGGCATAATAGTCAAGTAGGCAGACTATGTAACAGAGAATCGCTTTTATTTATAAGGGAAATTGGTGCATTTTAACGTTCAAATTGCTAGATAGATTTTCAAAGTTGCTAAATTTGCTGCTTTTGGGTAAAAAATGCCAGGATAGTCTGAAAAGTTGGTAAACCCAGCAACAAAAGTTTGCAACACCAACTTTCAGTGAACGCGCCAGAACGCCTTTCCCAGAATACTTTTCGATTATGACGGCGAAAGAATTCACCGTACTAAATTTCCGGTTCCGCCTTCTGGGATATTTCGTAAGGCGAGGAGGTTGCTCATGTTTGTGCCTTGCTGCGTTGCAGGTTTGTAAAACACCGTAAATTGGTGTATCGATGCATTATTAGTTGCATTTACGTACGTTTACATTCAGTCGGTTTAAAAGTCAAGAAATTCTGAGCTGAATTGACTTTTGAAATCTACTTAGTACTTTCCTATTTGAGATGGTTGACTGAAAAAATACGGGCAACTGGCTGCCGTATCCCGCCCATTTCACTCACTTTCCCGGTCTTCTCGCGGTGTACACATATTTAACGTATGTTTTGTAAATGAACTCTTTACACTTTAAAGTGAATACTAGCACATGACGCATATGCCGTATTAATTTTACACAAGCCTAGTAACAACTTCTAAATTATTCATAAAAGTCGTGCTTTTAAGTGGCATTTAGTTTTAGCGTTTTAGTGGTAAAATGCGCGTTGATAAATACAGAAACATCTGTACTATATCTAAATCTGATAACATTCTGTTTTCGTTTCATGTTAATCAACATATTGGGAATGAATGACTTTATATATACCAAAATATTTATTGCGTATTATTTGTTACAGGTGTGCATACTGGAAAATCAAAGTAGACGCCAACATGAGCAGCCTTACATATGTATAAAAAGCCCCGTAAATAAGTAAATTACCTGCAGCATCATGGCATATTTAGCTTTGCTAGAGGACATTGCGCGTAGCCAAATACGACGGGAGCGAGTATTTCGAGATCGCAATGATTTTTTTTCCAATGATGATTCGTGGCTTATCAGTCGTTTTAGACTGCCAAGAGAGATTCTCATGGAATTGTGCAATGAATTGGCCCCGACCCTTGAACGTCCTACATCACGGAATCATGCTGTTCCTGTCCAGCTCCAAGTACTGACTACACTTGGATTTTTGGCAACAGGAACATACCAACGTGAACTGGCTGACAGATCAGGGATATCCCAGCCTACAATGAGTTCCTTTATTCCTCAAGTAGTGGCTGGCATTAACAGACTGTCAAGACAGCATATTAAGTTCCCCTGTGGAGCCGATGTACAGGCAAACATCAAAACGCAATTTGCAGCAATGTCCAGGTTTCCTAATGTCATCGGTGCCATTGACTGCACACACATTGCGATAAAAGCACCATCAGAGAATGAAGCTACTTTTCTGAACAAAAAACAGTTTCATTCCATCAATGTGCAACTCATCTGTGATGCCAACATGGTTTTAACAAATGTTGTTGCCCGTTGGCCTGGATCTACGCATGATGCTGTTATATTACAAAAGAGCAGTGTAGGACGTAATCTCGAGGCTGGCGTAATTCAAGATGGTTGGCTAATTGGTAAGTTGAATGAACACATACATACACCATATGAAATGTATGGCAAATGTATGGAGTTTTTGTATATATGTTTTTCTTGGACCAATGTGTCCATTTGCCACTCACAGGTGATAGTGCTTACCCACTTAAGCGCTGGCTGTTAACCCCATTCCACCATCCATGCAATGAAGAGGAACGCCGGTTTAATGAGGCGCATGGAGTGGCACGTTCAGTGATAGAGCGCACCGTAGGTTGTATAAAAAAAAGATGGCGGTGTTTGGACAGGGCGGGTGGCGTTCTGACATACCACCCGACAAAGGTGTGCAATATTGTAATAGCTTGTTGTGTCCTACACAACTTGGCCCAACGACACAACCTGCCCCTTCCTGAACCACTAAATATCGAAGTGGATGATATCACTGATGAGCCCCTGCCGGAACCAGCTGACCCCTTGGCTGTGAGACTGAGGGATGATGTTTGCAAGAGAATGTAAAACTCACCCAGGTATATTTTTTGACGATTCTTTTAATACAGCTTCTGTAATGTATCCTTACACTTTATACAGATGTATGCTGTGCTCATTACAAAATAATGTAATTCAAAACAACTATTTTTTTTTTTTTGCCAAGTTGACAAATTTTATACACTTCAGTGTACACCCCTAAACACGTATTACAGTTAACCCACATACAAGCGATTCACGGTGTACCCTAGGTTGTGTCCTGCGCAATCCTGCCAAATCCCCCAAAATGTTGATTAGATTAAGCACATAGAAAATAAATGAGAATTAACCCAGATTGGAACTGAAAACATTTAGACAAACTGTATCATGATTCCCCTGTAACATGTGAGTTGTTTTTATATACACAAAATGTATGTATGCTTTAAGTCATAGTGATATTGAAATATGTCAAGAATTATATGAAATCAGTGCAATATAAATATTTTGTTAATGATATCAAACCTTTGAAAACCTTTTTATGTTGCAAACATAGGTCCTTGAATCCTGTTTTGGATTTTATGGAAAGTGTGTGAACCAAGTAGGATGAGAAGTGTTTGATAATGGCTGTTATGTTTTCTGTGCCCATAGGATGGCTGCTGGGCATGTAGATAGGGCTCCCTTGTTCTGGGGGATGCTGAAATCTCCACCCCTCAGTCTCACATTGCTGTGTGGCTTTGGTCACAGTTCAAGGTATGGCAGCTATGATCTTCATGTGTTGTACAATGCAATATGTAGCATTCTTCACAATTTTGTCCTGTTGCACATCTAAGGTGAATATTTGGCTGTTGGTTAGTCCTATATATTCAGCCTTCACTAAACTGCAAAGAAGTTGAATCTCAAGTAGCAACAGGTGATATCTACCTGTCAGTATTAAAATGTTTGTTAATAATCAGTGTTGTTAGACCAGTTAACTACTTAAATTTTTTGTTTTTGCAGTTAATCGTCCTCCTCAGTGTGAGTCTGAAGTACACGCCATGTGAACCTTTCCTCCTTCCAAACATGAAGGTCCCAGTCCACATTCTGTGATTTTCCCCAGCGTGCAAGAAAACTGGAGAACGTTCTCAAGGGTATGGATGGGCGGACGTGTTAAATCGTGATGCCATGGTCCACTTCCAGGTGGTACCCAAACACCCCAAACCGTATGATCCGTAAGGTTGGGTGTGGGTCTGTCTATGCAGAAGCTAGATGCTTTGATACTCAAAGGCAGATGGAACTCACGGATATTGGATATGATGATATCAGAGGCTGGTGCTGGTATGAGTGAATGTGTGTGTTATGATTTTCAGAGTATAGAATTTTAATTAAATTTTTATTAAGAGTTTATCTGGCCAGTTGTGAAATGTGTAATATGGTTGTAATGTGGGGGTGGGGGTAGGGATGTGAGTGCTGGTATGTTATTACAAAAGCCGGTGGCTAGTTGGTGCTGAAAATACACATTGGTGTTGATATTGGAGTGCATCTGAGGCCTGTCTCTGCTTCTGGGGGCCTGTGCATGACCTGGCCAGTGATTAGAGCCCCAAGACGCCACTTCCCCGGCCTGCGCACCCTTGTCTCGACCAGCAGTGCCCAAAGGGCTCACAGCTGGAGTCTGATCCTGTTGTCCGAGAGCTGCCACCTGCTGCAGAAAGACCCTGCATGGCTCTGCTGCATTCGACGCTCTGCGAAGGCTGGACTCCTTGGTGCTTCTGGGAAGTCATTTTGGCTTTATTTTGCCCCCTACAGGCGGATTGTGCCATCCAGGAGGAGACCACATGGGTCAGCGGGAACTTGACAATAAACAGCGATCAAATTGCATTTCAGAAGTTTTCTTCAAGATATTTGGCATTCAGAAACAGTTTAATATTTATCAATGACTTGCGTAATGCACTTTACAAAAAAAAAGTATCAGCCTCAAGCTGTTCTTCAGCAGGCTCTAGGGTTGCACTCTGCTCGTAATCAAAGCCCCTAACCCCATTCGCTCTAGGGACACTGTCTGGCCCTAATGTCTGATCTGCACTTGTGTAGGGCCTTTATTCGTGTCTGTTAAATACATGTAGATGTTGCTGATTGTTCTTAATCTGCAATTCACCTTGCATTTCATGTTAACTTAAAATGTGCCACTGGTACATTGTTGATGGAAATGTTATGTCTGGCTTAAAAGCAACCAGCCGTTAATGTCGACATGGATGTAATAAATGAATGGGAATTGCCTTCATGGGACTAAAATTCAAATTAATTTAGATGAGGATTTGGTCATTGCAGATATTGACCTCAAATGAAATAGTGCTTGATTTTTATTTTTTAACAAATTTGAAGAAAATGAATGCTGCTTGGTAGTATGTGAAAATACCAGAGTGGCCTGAACAAACTGGAACTAATAAACAAACATCATCTCTGAGATATTCCAGAAAGTGGGTTTAGCATCCCACTTTCTTTCCGAAGGCGAGTACCTTCATCTGCAATAGTATTTCTCATCCCATTCCATGATTTATTCAACAGCATAATGTATCTGTGGGATCTGTAAAGTTTCATATGATTCATATGATTTGATTAAAGTTTGTTTGTTGAACACCCGTGTTCAGCCTCATCTTAAACATCACACACCATGGATTTGCATTGATATCCTTGCAAATTCAATGCATCCCTTCTGTTTCTTCCTACTGGAAGGTTCTTGCAAAATATAGGACAGAGTTCAGTTCCCCAATTCTGGTTCTAGAGGGCCAGAGACCATTTCCCCGCTAACACACATCTAAATCAGCTAATTACCACATTTAGTACCTAGGTGTGTCTGAGCAGGGATATCTGCACACTGGCATTCCAGGACCAGAATTGGAGAGCCCTGATATAGGAGATCAACGGCATGTGAATGTGTGCTCTGTAATGGGTTGGCGTCCCATCCTGGGTTGTTCCCTGCTTTGTGCCTGTAGCCTCTGGCATAGACTCCCTGCAACCTTGAATGTTCCCAGACATAAATCTTTGAGAATAAAGGAGTGGTCCATTAAATTTCAAGTGTGCCATTTATTACAGTAATGCTGGGGACTGGTACATGGGGGGGGTAATAGGACAAAAAAGCTACAAGCAAAATAGCCAGGCTCTGCCTGCCACTCAAAGATTTATAGGGTATGTTCTTAGTGCACCAAATTTGCATAGGCTATGTAAATTCTGTGTTTGTGTTTAATTGAGAGGCTCATCCTGTTGAACACATTGAGCCATAAAAGAATCATTCATCTTTTGACAGCCATAAAATTCACTTTTAAAGCAGTTCTAAACTAGTTGTACTTTTTAAAAAATTAATATGCTCCATCTGGAGATAATGGATTCATATTGAGCATATTCAGATGGTAATATTTCAATTTCCAAATGCATAAAACACGGCGCTGTACACTTTTTGTGGTCCGTTTCTGGTGCTTTTTTCAGCAATGTGCTGATGATGCATTTTTGTTATTCTGCGATACTGCGCTTCAGTTAGCAACAGCGTTCCCAAGCTGTGTCCCACTTCAGAGGCTGTACCCTTCTAAGGCTCCATTTGAAGACCAAATGCATCACAGCGGCACAACAAGGCTGTCCTGTTTCGAAAGCTCCTTCAAATGTGGCCTACAAATGCGTCCTCCTTTTCCTGAACCGCAAAGGATGTGCTCGATGGATTCTTAATGGCCGAATCTATCCCAAGATTGAGTGGGTGCTTGACGATAGGAGCGGTGCTTTCAGGGTAAGGATGGGAAAAGCTGGTGATGCAAACAGGAAATTTTCCATAAGCCAGACTGTCCCATTTCACGTTTTCAGATCAACCTTTGAAGGACACAGCCTACAAAGGCTATGCCAACCACTTCCTTCAAAGGATGCGGCCCCTGAACTAGGACACAGCTTTAGACTTAAGTAAACTCAATCCCTGAAGTAGTAATCAGCATTGTTGAAACTGAACCATTATGCTTATGTAACTTTCGGCTCATTCAAGTGAGAGTTAAGGTGTAAACCCTAACTAGCTTGGAATAACCCCCGGGTCACTCAATCTATATGTTTAAAAATGATTTTCTATGGTAAGTCCACTAGATGGCAGAGCTTATCTTCTGGCCAAAATGATTTTGATTTTTAAGAAATCCGAGATGGCTAAGTCTGTTTTCAGCCTGTGGAGGCAAGTTGTCTGACTCCTATGGTGTGTTCTCACTGCTTCCATTAAAATTTTTATAAATTGACTTATGAAACTTATCAGTTTTCCTGTGAGGTACTTTGGTGCCACCTGCTCCTCTGCCATCATGCTCAGAATTGTAACTGGATTGTAATCATTGTTCTTGACACCCTTTAGGTCAAAGACATCCAGGACTGAAACCTGTGGGGAGGCTAGCATCACGGTGTAGAGCTCCACTCCATAATCATTAGGCAAAGTAGATGCTATACAATCTCGTGAGAAAAAAAAAACAAGACATTAAAGTACAATTTGAGGGAATAAAAACAAAACAAGATGAGCATGTTTTTGAGAGAGAGAGGAGAGATGGAAGGAGAACAAAGAAATAACAGGGTTTCTTAGTGTGCAATGTGCTACGTAAAAGTACCTCTGAATTACATTTTACAAACGTCAATTGATGCGGTTGATCATTATTTTGCTTAATATGACTCAGGGTGCATATGCTGTATGTTTCAGGATGTACAGCGCCCTCCACAATTATTGACACCCCTTGTATTGGCATCCAATCCATGACGCATCCGAGTCTAATGCCCATGCTGATTGGGGTAGACTCCAGACCCCCCATGACGCTGATCAGAATAAGTTGTGAAGAGAACAGCGTGTCAAGTGAACCTGTCAATTCTGGTGCTCTCTGGCAAATGCCAATCAAGCTGTATGGTGCTGAGCTGCAAGCACAGGTCTCATTAGAGGGCATCAGGCCCTCATCCCACCCTCATGGAGTTAGTTTCTAGCAGTTTGGTCAGATCATGCACACGAGAAGGTCATTTTGTAGGGCTCTGGCAATGCTCCTCCTGTTCCTCCTCGCCCAAAGAATCAGATACCGGTCCGGCTGCTGAGTGGTTGCCCTTCTACAGTCCTGCCCAGCTCTCCTCATATAATGATCTCCTGGTATTTCTTCCAAGCTCTTGAGACTGTGCTGGGAGGCACAGCAAACCTTCTGAGAGCACAAATGGATGCGCCAGCCTGGAAGAGCTGGTCTACCTTTGCAATCTGTGCAAGTACCGTCTCATGCTAGTAGTAGTACTGTAACAAGGGCACTAGCAAAATGCAAAACTAGGGAAATCAGTCAGGCAGGATAAGGAGAGAGAAATGGTGTGTCAGCACCACCGGCAAAATCATTCCCTGCTTGGAGTTTGTCTTACTGTTGCTCTTCCCATCCCCCTGTTGCTTTCATTTGCACCAAAGCAGGCCGATTCAGAATCAATAACTTGGTGATGAATTGGCATCAGATGTTGAATGACATGCATTATAAAATCACACTGTTTCTATCCAGCTCCAACTACTGACAGCACTTGGATTTTTGGCAACAACATACCAACACAAACTGGCTGACAGATCAGGTGATGGATCTGCCTTGTGAGAATGGAACAGACTCTGCTTTAGGCAAGAATGTAGGCCTGCTTAGCACAGCATCACCCTCAGGCATCTCACTCACTGACTCATGTGCTACTGATGTGTTTTTAATATAAACAAGTAGATGAATTTCTCTCTGCTGCTTTGAGGGGGAGGTACAGAATCTCACGTAGGATGCCAGAACACTCAGGGTCAGCCCTGTTAAATTCAACAAGTTATCTAGCTAACCAACAGAGCTTCATTCTTAATACAGGCCCCTGCTCTCGAGTAGTAATTGTGAGCATTAGTTGCCATTGTAGCTGAATGACACTCAGTCTAATCTGTTTCTGGAAAAGAAGGTAATCAGGTTTACACTACTAATTCAGGATTGTATGCAAAAGCCATTTTCAGGAATACACCCATGTTTGGCTGTTTCAAGGAGCAGGCTATTTGCATTAGCAACCTAATAAATGACACTAACAGTGTGCATATATAGATTGTGTCACAAACACATTTTCTGGATATTTGGAGAGATGAGCAGAACCACAAACTGAAAAATGGAAATTCTTATGAAGCATGACCAGCTTGTCTTTGATGGCTGGAATACCTTACTGGACAGTTACAGCAGCCTCTAGAGATGTGCATATGGGATGTCCCTCACTTTTGGGTCAACTTTTTGCAAACAAGTGCTTTCATGCACAAAGCATGAAAAGCAAACTATGAAGCCAACTCTACAACGAAGGCCTACAGTCCTGCTTGAAACACAAGGTGTTGTCAGAACTTAGATATTGCAAAGCTTTCCAGATGCAGTAATCACACTAAACAGGTAAAATATGTGTTTCAAAATATTGTTGTCAATGCAGTCTAAAATGAAGTTCAAAAACAAACTTGTATTAAGTCATATTCATCATTATGAAAATACAAGTTATATGCTACTACTTGTCTATAATCTCCATTTGAGGGGGTATTTCACAAAGCAGGATTCCCCAGTTATCTAGCTAATTTGAGTAAAATATGGAAACTGTCCAATAGGATGCAATGTTTAATCAATTTTAATACTAGAACTTGTGGAAATTAAAGTGGAAAATTAAATAAGTGGAAATTAACCGGAAACATTTTAAAACAAATTTGAGGAAGAACTTCTTTACACAGTGTGTAGTTAGAGTATGGAATAGTCTTCCTGCTAGTGTAGCGAAAGCCTGGGTTCCTTTAAATCAGCTAGATAAGATTTTAATCACTGAGCTATTAGTCAAGTTCTCCCCAAACGAGCCTGATGGGCTGAATGGCCTCCTCTCTCGTTTGTAAATTTATGTTCTTATGAGGGGATGCGAGTGACATTCCTATTGAAGAATTCTTACACTTAGCTTAAAATAATGGGAAATGCTTGGAGGAATACACTAGCCCTTCATACCTCCACCTGTTATAGTCCATCCCGTCTAATCCGGTACCAAATACAGGTCCTTCTCAAAAATTTGCATATTGTAATAAAGTTTATTATTTTCTGTAATGTACTGATAAACATTAGACTTTCATATATTTTAGATTCATTACACACAACTGAAGTAGTTCA
>JAODKE010000047.1:17774099-17808749 GCA_026779605.1 Mormyrus hasselquistii | reverse complement strand
GCTTGAACTACTTCAGTTGTGTGTAATGAATCTAAAATATATGAAAGTCTAATGTTTATCAGTACATTACAGAAAATGAACTTTATCACAATATGCTAATTTTTTGAGAAGGACCTGTAATCCCTGTGTCCCCATTTCCAGTAGCTTCAAAACTCACTGCATCTGCACAAAACTCAGGCCTGCTCATCTCTGACGTGCAATGTTTTTTTCAGAAGGGGGTGGGGGGTGTTCCAAAAAGCAAGATTTCTTGCTTTGCCAGGTAACATGTCAGATTTAAGGTAGTCTGGGATAAATTTACCAATTTTCATTCACTTACATTGAGCTTGGCAACCCAAGTTGACACATCTGGCCCAGCAAGAAATCTTGCTTCATATATGCCCCCCAGAGGGTGCTGCACAAAATGATTTTAGTTAGCTGGATAAGAACCAATTATGAAAACTGTCCAATAAGTTGTTCATTAGACAATCCTTACCTTTGGCTAATATCCTTTGTGGAATATCCCCCAGGCATGTTCCAAGTTTAAGGACCCATTATCATCCCAGTCCCCCTTACAGCAGCACATGCTGGACATGAATTCACATTTTATAGTGATGTAAACCTCTCTGAAGGCTGCTGTAATGGGGGGGGGGGGAAGAAATGAGCTGTTGTGGCTTGCTGACTTGCCACACAAAGGATGGACCAACACACTCAAGTTGCTAGATTTAGTTTATGGCTCTTGTTGGAATTACAGCAAATCTATGCTTGGAATGGTCATGAAGGTGATCAAGAAAAGCGGTTTTGTCCCATCTGAAAGGTTTTGATGGCCACAAGTAATTTTGCAAAAAAAATCTATGCTTTTTGCAAGCTCTACAACTCCAAAGCCCATTACACAAGTTAAGCCAGTGTCAGATCTTTAATGTTTAGTCAAGTCACTGACATCACATCTAAAAGCTGCATTAAGTGCCACCTTTAAACAGGGAAAGCTAGTTGAACCAGCAACAGCATTCCTGTTCTGCTCCAGTCGGCATCAAGTTCCTCCAATGCTACTTCTGGTGAACTCCATCTGGAGAGATGTTTGATTTAACGAGAGACGGATGCTTCTACAGTTGTGATGAAGCCACAGTAGTTGAGACTGATCCATTCAGGGCAATCCGCTGCTTTTCAGAATCCCAGCAGGCTTGTTGGTTTAACAGATTTTTAGATAACCCGCCTAGAGAGGGATGGATAGCTACAGGGCCCACGGTTGTGGCCTTGCGCCACTCTGAAAGCAGAGAAATGCATCAAGACCATACTACCCCTTCGGCATGACCCAGGTCACTTCAACTTACCGGTCATGTCGTTTTTTGCAGTTTGCCTCTTCCACAAACCACCATTAAACATAGGCATCTTGGGCTGGTCATAGGAATCACCCTGGGATTCCATGTATAGCTGACAGCTGTTGCACACCCCATCATTTCCATCTGCAGACTTCCAGCTTGGAAACAGTACCACAGACTGGAAGCATTAATATGCACGAAGATTCATTACATTTTTCCCTGTTAAGGCTAAGCACACCAAGAGCTTACCTGTCCTCAATGAAGGAACAGGCCTTATTGGTCAAGTCCATATTTGCAACAGGGACAGCCTTCAAGTGACATGTAATATACAGCTGTAGAAATGGGGGGGGGGGGGGAAGGTCAGTGCTCCAAAAATAGAAGTAAATCATTTGGAAGGAAAAAGCTTTACCGAAGGGCTAGCTTGCTGGCTGAACCTGAAAGCTTCCAACTGGAATCGAAGCTTGTGGTCCTCTGATCGGGGCTGGAAGAGGGAGCAGGAACCTGTGCGCTTGGCATCAGTCAGACATCTAGGTGGATTCCGATGCAGAGTGCAACACAGAAGCAGGCAAGACCAAGGGTTTTACACTAGGCTTTAAATACATAGTGCATTATGCTTGTAAATACCATACTATACAAGGCAGCATAATTGTGGCAGACTTCACTGAAAGTTAGTGACTTCCATGCAACATTGTGGGGTTGACACCACTACTGATAGGGTCACACCTGACACCAGCCAAGTAAGACCTCAGCCTGTTACTGTACACATTTTAGTTGAGGAAATGTCAACCTAGAAAGTTTAAAAATGCACAATTCAGATTAAATGTGCCCCATGTGCGATACTCACCCGTAGTTCTCAATGAATGAATACTGGGGATGAGTGGTCCAGTCAGGGACCAAGGTGGCTACGCAGTATTCCACAAACACACGAAGGGACATGAGGCTGGCCAGAACAGAGGCCTCGAAGTACATCATTTCCCCAGGGAAGTAAATAGAAGAGGACCTTTGAGCAAGCCAGTCACCTAAACAGTAATAGTTAAATTGAGTCACAAAGCAAAAGGTTCTACCAGTGCAGCACCCTGTATCAAGGGTTGAACAAAGGAGTTCTAAAAAGTGCCCTACTAGACATGAGCATCAAGGAGAAGTCAAGGATCTCTTCAGCAGAGCTGGTACCAATGAAGGGGACCCACGTTGGCTGTAGATCATTGCTTATGTTGTACCTCCTGTTATGATCCAGCACAGAGGGCTGTCAGATCCAAGTTGTAGACCACAAACTACTGTAGAAAACTACTCACCTTCCATAGTGGCACTCAATAGGAACAACTACTCCTTCCAGTCGAATAACACTATCAAAAGGCACAGGGGAATATATAAGGTTGTTGGTGTAAATCAAGGCATCTGGTGTGAACTGAAACAGGAGCAGAAATACAGCTAAAAAGGAGATTCAAAACAGCACCAACAGAATAAGTATTTGTATAACAAGTTCTGCTTCAGCTGTTGCAGGTACTTACCCACAGCTTTGTGCCACAGTCCTTCAATTCAGCATGAATTGTGAATTCTGTCTCCCCAGAAGCTGTAGCAAAGCAAGAACTTGGCGAAAGGGCATCCAATCCTAGCCGCAGATCGGAGCCATTGATGAGGGTGCCCGTGGAATACAAGTCTGCGTTAACGATCACTTCTATTGTTGCTTCATGGCACTTCACAGTTACAGGGTTTTGTCTGGGAACAGAGTCAGCAAAGCCAGCACCCTTCTGGAGCACTTGCTTTCCAGCATCCATATCAGGACCATTTGGCTTCGGAGGAGCAACTACTGTATACATGTCACTAATAACAGCAGCTGGTCCAACTAATGGGGGAGAAGGATAGAGCTCACCAACAGCGATGCCCGGGTTCATTTGGGGAGGATGGATTAGGGCAGTTTCAGGTAGTGTTAGCTGGCTTGTCGGATTCAGAAGCCGCTTACGAATAGTAGGGAAACCATTATATGTCAATATAGCGGGAAAAGAGTCTACTAGTATGGAACAATATAACAAACTAATGAGCACCATTGCCAATCTTTCAATAAACCCCATTCTGGTATGTAGTATTTAGCTACAGTACTGGGAAAGATCTTGCTGAAAAGCAGCGGCATTACTCAATTAAACCAAACTGTCTGTTTATATATACAAGATTTGGCGCGCGTCTATTAAATGAAGCTATAACAGCAGACTTAAATTTACGTCCCTATTAATCTCGTCTAATAGGTAATTCAGCGCAGGTTGCGCATTAAGGTTCCCCGTATCTTTTCCACTCAGTGTAGGAGACCTGCCCTTTAACACACGCTATTGTTTTCGGTTTCGGGCTCGGTTTCATTCCAATAGAAATGGGTTTTCAATTAGGTGTCCACAGAGACAAAACGTCAAAACAAAATGGACAAAACGTCGATATTAGTATCCAGTTTATGAAATGCTAAAGAAAAAAATATCCAAGGGGTAGCCACAAATCTCCCCGCTCGTGGTTTCTTATGTGATCATGTGGCAGGAGCTCCGTGGTATGAAAAAGATTCTGTTTTGGTGACTGATAAATAGATCGTGTGTATTGTTTTATTTAACCCCCCCATTGTAAATGAACAAAATGTTGTGTTTTTTATTCTTTTTAAAGTCTCTATTAAAGTTTCTAGTCTTTTAATATACGGCTGTCAGTAAGAGAACTGTAAAGGAGGGGGAAAGTTAGGACGATTCCAAGGGACCTGAAAAATTTGGAATACACAGCAAGTGGGTTGCTCTCTTCTGGCGCCGTGGCTACCGGGTTGCCAACTCATAATCAGGAAGCATTTGTAAATTACTTTGCACAATTTACAAATTTACAAAGTCTATTTTATCAGTACAAATCCCTCATTTACATTGCAAACAAATTATTTTTACTTGTTCAACAACCACCATTATAACAAAAAAATGAAAGGCTAAAGCGACTGTGACACCACAGAACTGTGTAAAACAGAGTTTGTAGGTTGACTATAAGAATCACATTTAACTACTAGTGTTAGTGCAATACACTGTATAATTAATTGCAAATAAACCATTATTACATGTTCTATCTATGTTCTTGCGCATAAACAAATTGTAAATATACTCTGTATAACATCATCCGTTTTGTGATATAAACTAAAATGTAGATGGGCGACATGTAAACATTACACAATTATGAAATAATTTGGCACACATTAACTATTGACCACATGGAACAAATTTGGAGGGTGAGAGTAAAGAATTTATGATTTTTTTTTTTTTCTCATAGTACCTAAGTCACACCCTAATAACCAAGGACGCCAGTTTCCAGAGAGCATTGACATCATGGTTGAAATTTGAAGGTGGAGCACTAAACACTGACACTAAATTCATAGTCTCCAATCACATCCTGTACTGCACATGAGTATATTTAGACTGCTTCTTTGCACAACACTTAGAAATATTTTAAAGTAATTGTAATGCAAGTAATAATGTCAATGTGGCATTTAGTTAAATATTTGTCAGTATGGCAGCCTGGAAATGGACTAATAATTACTGTATTGACTCCCAAAAACAGGAGCCCCCAGACCCCTCCCCCAAAAAAATGTTATATCAGTTTTCTGACAGATACATTAGAAATGAAATCTGCGTTGTGAATGTCATCAAATGTCATCAAATGTATAGAAATACCTTAATACCAATTTCTCATATGTTGTTTCAGGGCTCTCTTTATGTGCAAAGTTCTCAAGCTTAATTAACTACGAAATAGCAGCCTACAAACATTACAACCTAATTTATCAAAAAATAAGTGAAGGGTAACACTAAGGTGTTCGGTACAGGGGCATTCCTAGCAATTTAGAAGATAACAGACTAAGTCAAGTTTACTTGGAGTGTTAATTTTTATAAAGGGAGATTGGCATCAGGGCTAAAATACTTGGGGCTATAGCCTTCAGTGATTGGGCCTAACGAAACAGTAATAGTTCAGTATTTTAATATTGGTGTCTAATGACAGCTCGGTGTTTAAGTAAAAGGATGGCAAATTTTATCAGAATATTTTCATGTATTTAAATGCTTTTAATTTAAACCTCTTCATTTTCCTAAAGAGATTTTTGTACTTAGAAGTAAAGACATGCACTTTCGATCGGCATTGGATGGAGGGATGGCCAACAACCATTAGGTGTCACTATTTCCCTATCCTGGATCCTGTTCTAAGGGGACGTGGGCTTGTACTTCATCCAATCAAAATTAAAAACGGTATGGTGGCACGTCCCCGTAAGCATGGTCTCTGATTCGCTGCTGAAAAATAAAAACAATAAATCACTTGGTTATATATTATATTTTGCATTTAATTGCATAATTTGTCCAATTAAGCCCTATCCATTGCTGATGCAGCCTTATTATTATGCATGAAATCTCTCTCAACAAACACTGGCAGTAAAGCAGGTAGTACTGATGAATTCTTTGACTTTGTACTGGCATCAAATTTCTGCCCCATTAGAAATATTGTGTAAGTGATATGAGTTTGGTATGCAATTAGTACTCTAACAGATGAGTGTCGATTTGGCACACACCAGGAGAATGTTGCTTGCCTGAGTGTATCATGACAGCTTTAAAATCTGGTTGAGAACCAATAATCTGTGTTTTTTTAAGGGTTGGGCAAGGACCTCTAGTACAAACATTAAGGGTATGGCATACAATCATATTTCACACAACTGAGTGATTCCTATTTTGTGGCAGCATCTCGGGGCAGGTCCTTCCTCAGTCCAATAACGCCATTCAGGCATGACTTGCTGAGATGTGAGTGGAAGAACTTGACTGGCTTGCACAGAGATGACCTCAACGCAACTGATCAGCAAAGGGATGAACTGTAACACTAACTGCAAGTCAGGCCTAATCACACAACGTTAATCCCCAACCTCAATGGTGATCTTGTGGCTGAATGGCAGCAAATTCCACCAGTAATCTTCCGGTGGAAAACCTTCCCGAGTAGAGGTTGCTATGACAGCAAAATGAAAACCAGCTTCATATTAATACCCTTAGCGCTAGACTGAGATGTTAAAGAGGGACATGTCTGGATACTTCTGGCTGTATAGTCTAGCATTCAAAGAATAATGAATCTGATTGCATAACAAATGCGCTTAGTGTGATTGTGAAACAAGCACTATGTTATCTGTCACTTTTAAACTTATTCCTCTTCAGCCTGGTTTTGGCACACTTCTACAATTGTCTATATATCAACCCTAAACCAGCTTCCACTGATCAGTCATATACCATACAGGCGTGTTGGGTTCAGCTTTTGGGTATGCACACTCATTCTCCAGATTCTGGCCTTTTTTGATATCTTTTTCATTCTCCCATTGACGTCTATTCATTATTCATTATTCCCACTCCATGGGACAAGCCAAATAGACTCACACTCATTTTTTTGTCATTCATTTCATTTTTGCTCAAGAGCAATCAAACTCCAATTTCATCAGGAAATGCATTTTTAGACAGTGAAAAATATGCACAGACATAAGGGAATTGGTAGCCAGACAGGAAGTCAGGCAGTCATTAGTTTCAGTTTCTCATGTTGATATAAAGATATGCAGCATGTTTTTATTGTTGAAATTCAGATTGTCTGTTTGGAGATGTTAATATGTGGTCTTCATGCTGTCTATGCCAAGCAAATTGTTAATTTTTATAGGAGTTTAGACAAAATGTTCACTGGCACATAAGAAGCTGTCTAGGTCTCCTAACTTGCAAAAATGTGAACAATGAATTTCTTGATTGTCCTCAGAAAAAAAACTGTGAATGTCAGGTGATTCTCTGGTAGGAGAATCATCTGACATTCAGTACATATTTAACAAAACGCGACATAAGTATACATCTGTGACGATGTAAATTGATTGCATTAGTTTTGTTAAATGTCCAGCCAATGATATTGAGTTAATGCAATGGCCTAGAAGTCAGTAGTGTTCTTCAGGTGTTATGAGCACTTTCCACATAGCCCCTGTTCTGGATCAGAATGCCATTCTTCAATCCATTCTTTTTTTGGGTTAATCCCTTGCTATACTTCACTTTGCCTGATCAGCACTATAAAGCCAGATAGTCTTATTGCATCTTGGCTATGTCAGTAGTCGTATGTATTTCAGCTGATCCTTCCACATTTCAGGTCTACACATTGTGAATTGGTCACTTCATATTATTTTTAATTGCATCAGCTTCGGAATTCCCTAACATAATCTTGTGTGTAACAAAGTAACAATAAAATCTTTGAACCTTGAATTAGAATGGCAAATAGCTGAGATTTATTCCAATGTGGACTGGGCTACTTAAGCATTTTAAGGGAGTATAACCAGGTGTACAAGGGGTAATTGTAATTATCACATATGATCAGTCACATCATGTCTGGCACCCAAATTTGTGTGTGTGCGCGGTGCTTTCTCTATTAGCAGTAGGCATTTCACCAGCAATGGAAATTAAGTTTTGTCCTTCCAAAGATAACTTACGCGATTCACTGACATTGGTGCGATGGCATGATTCACCTATATGAAACTGACTTTAAAAAAATTGTTTTTTGTCCTTTGATGTTCTAATGTAGGACTGGCAGGTGTAGTGCACCATTGTTTGTTTGATGTCAAGAAAATGGGTATGAATGGTGCAAGTGCCTGGTGCCCATCCCATTGTGGGATAGACTCCAGACTCCTGCAAACCAGCACTGGACAAGTGGATATAGAAAATGAATGGATAAATTTTATTGGTCCCACGGATAAATTCTTGTACATACTGCAGCAAGAACTGTAGAACAAAGACAAACATACATTATTGGAAAAAAATGGGTGCACAGATATACACATAGTGCAAACAGATTAAAAAGTACCCAAACAGTATCCTGATTATGGAAGTTTTTCATGACTCTATTTGCTGTGTACTTTATTATCTAAAAGTATCTGAATTTGAAAATGCATAGCAATGTACGAAATAAAACATAAGGACTATCAATAATGAAAAATTAATCAGATGTTTCTAAATATTACATATTGGTTTGACAACAGTTTCACAAACATAATGAATTCATTAAAAAGTTTCCAGAGGAAATTAACTGCTGCTGTTTCCATAGGGGGTGGCATGGTGGTGCAGTGGTTAGCGCTGCTGCCTCACAGCAAGAGGGTCCTGGGGTTGGGTGTAGGTCCTTTCTGTGTGGAGTTCACATACTCTCCCTCTGTTCACATGAGTTTTTGCTGGGGGCTCTGGTTTCCTCCCACAGTCCAAAGGCATGCAGGGCAGGTTGACTAGCAAGTGTGTGTGTGTGTTAGCAACTGCCCAGGGTTGGTTCCCACCTGCACCCCTTGTTCCCAAAATAGGCTCTATGACCTCAGTTGGGATTAAGTGGTTATGGTGATGGATGGATGTTCCTGTAGGTACTGGCTAGGTCACTTTGTTTTAACTCTTCTGTGCAGCTCATCCCATGCAGTCTCTGAGAGACTGAGGTGTGGAGAGTGAGCAGAAAGGAGGTAATTTGTCTGAATTGTCCTTCATCACCAGATCTTGATCCAGTTCTTGAACAACTTTGAGGAATTTTGGGATGTTGTCATGCTGAATAGTGAAGGACTGTAAAATAAGACTTAATCCTCAAGGAATATCCCAAAACATGCTAAGCATGAGCGATGTGTGCTAAGAAAAAAAGCATGCTAAAAGAGGTATGCTATAGAATTAAGCATGCTGAGAGAATTAAGCATGCTAAGAGAGAACCATGCTAAGACAGAATTAAGCATGCTAAAATAGAACCATGCTGAGAGAATTAAGCATGCTAAGAGTGAAGTATGCTAAGAAAGCCATACTTGTTGAGATTCCATTGATTCAGTGAAGATCACCAACTTGTCAAAAAAGCAACTGCTCAGCGCTGATGCTGAATCTGCATCTTACAAATATATAGCATATCCAAATATTTAACTTCCAACTGAATAGTCTTTGGGCTGCATCATGAACCTGCAGCAAGCAGCAAGCAAAAACTTCCCCAGGAAGCATGTACATATGGCGAGGTGGAGTGAGTAGTCACATGATTTATCTTTAGTCCAATAGATTTAGCAACTGATTATCCATTCAGAGCTATAGCTTTTGCAACTTTTTCATTTTCAAATGGAAGAGAAGTGTTTACTTGAAAAAAAGGGAGATTATTTGCATGTTTATATGTTTACCCTGAAGAAATAAGTAAAGTAGCTAGGAAGTCATCTGGTTTGACTATAACCACCATTCTCAACTCGTAATGCTGAAGATCAATCTGACTACATTTCTGTTTCAGCCTTTAGCGTGACATTGGACTTACGATTACAGAATCAATAGGCATTATTGTTGATGTTATTTATACAGTTTCAAATGCATGAAGTGCTTGGCAGGTTCATTGGATGTAGGCAAACTTCTGTGAGTTGATGATGCGTTTAGGTAAAATATTTGAAATGGGCAATGATATTGGTCATACAGCATCTACAGCAGTGGTTCTGAAACTTTTTCAGCAGGAGGCCCCCTTGTGTAGGGTGAATCCTTTTGTGGCCCCCCTCCTCCTCAAAAAAATCATGACGCAAAACATCTTCAAACTTACAATTTTACTTAATTTTAGATATTAGATTCTGTTTGTAGTCTTTATTTCTCTGGTTTGTTAAATTTACATTTCACAAAATAAAACATTGTATTAAAACAGTTTTGACAGTAAAACTAACATTGTCTGAAAAGTGCAACAAAAGTACTGAATACTGAACAGTAATTTATGATGTCCATAGTAGAAGATGAATAGTGAAAAGTTAATTTATATATATTTGTAGAAAAAGTGCATTAAACATTTTACATTGATGAATGACAGTGACTCAAGTTTTGTTTGCAACCTGAACAGCAGTCTGATTTTTGAGCAATTTTTCTGCTAGAAACCCAAAAAGAAAAGCTTAAAAAGAAATTGTTTTACAATATAAAAGAAATGTACAATATTATACAAGTTTTACAGTATAAAAGAAATCATTTAATCATTTAGACACATCAATTTAGTAACCACTGTATATATATATATATATATATATATATATATATATACACAACCTGCCTTAGTGGGAAGGGTGAGCCTGTTTGTCTTTGCAGAGCTTATCAATTCTGGGTGTTATTGGGAACAGGCAAACTCTCAAGTCATCTTCTTGACAAGCCTGATTTACATACAGGTACGTATGGCCCCCAGTTTGAGAACCACTGATCTACAGTACAGGCACATGGGGGCTTGGGGTGACTGAACACCTGAGCCTTTTGCCCACATGATTGATAGTGCACCCCTTTTGAGATTCAAAATTCCCCTTTTTCATAACCATCGCTCATGTCATTCAACTGTGAGGGGCCACCCAAGCCTGTAGAGTAACTACAGCACTAGGCATAGCAACCATTTTGTGAAGAAAACTCCTTCTCACGATAACTTAAAACCATGGTTCTTTCAGTTTGGCATTTTCTTCCTTACAAATCAGTTCAATTAAATTTATTTTTGTAGAGTGCACATTTTCACAACCTAGTCACCAAAGGTACTTGACATGGATGTGCTGTTATTCTGTATTCATGTATACAGAATAAACCATGAAATAGGGTAAAGGGAAGACCGAAACAAAGAATGAAAGAAAGAAAGCCAGATGCCAGTGAAGAAGCAGAACTGAAAACTTGCATGTAAGGGAAAAAAAAAATTTGGCAGTCCAAGGCCAACTGGCTTGCTTGTTAAAAGCAAGGTGTAAGCTATGATTAAGGTCAAAGCTAAAATCCAATAATGAGTCAGTTCTCCATGCCGGCCTGTGCAGGGTGGCAGATTGAAAGCTGCACCCACGATATTATAGTTTGTAAGTCACATCCACAATGTCACCCTTCCATGGGACTGAACCAGGACTGCTGCTCAGTTGGTGCCCATCCCAGGCACCATCTGGACATGTGGGAGAAATGCAGAGAGCATGAGTGGTCAGAACATTGACACATTAATAGACGAACACAGTAGATCAAAATGTACAACAGCACCAGCAGCCATAGTTACAATATGTTGTATGTTAAGGTAAGGAGAAGTTACAACAATGTAATAGACCTCTAGTTGAGAACAAAAAACTGAAACTGATTTGGCATTCCAAATATTAAAAAAGGGGGAAAAGTTTTCCCAATATAGGGTCCTCTATCAGAAGGCTTTACCACCAAATGTTAGGTTATTTATTTGTAGAATGACAATGAAGCCTGTCTTCTGTGATCTGAGTGTATGATGTGGGTTATAAACATGAATCAGTTTCGTTAAACAGGCAGAGACTAGACCTTTGAGTGCCTTATATATAAATAGGAGAACTATGAAGTCAGTCCTGAACACGAAGCCAGTATAGGGTACTAAGAGCAGGGGTTATGTGTTTGAACTTCCTGCTCATAGTGAAAAATTGAGCTGCTGCGTTTTGAATATGCTGCAAGGTGTTTAATGTGCAGCATCATAGATGCTATGGCCTCGTTCTTCCAGGGTTACAGGTATCCTTTCTCTGCTACTAGTAAATGTTGTAAATAATGCATTTGTTCACTTTGGTTAAGGCATCAGACGTGGGAAGAGGGACCAGGTGACAAATATTCTTTGTGGCTTAAATATGAATGGTCTGCAGCTCTTAAAATTACACTGGGGAAATAGATCTTCCGGTGCTCGTTCCTGCTTCCTTGTTATTAAGCGTTTTCTTTCAAGGTTTTCACAGTTTACCAAGCCCTTTCTCTCCCCATGTAATTTTACAGCCCTGGCAGTACCTAAGACAAATTACATTATCCTAAATCATATCTGGAAAGTATGAGTATGATCCTGGACTGAAATGACTATGCATTTTATTCAGTCTGCAAAATTACCTATATGAGTCAACCAGAGAAACACAGGGATTATTTAACCTCGCAGCCATTTCAAATAAATAACTAAAAACAGTAGACAATGGTAAACATGCTCCACACTTTAAGGAATTTTCCCTTAAGATATCAGGAATGTTTGAGAAACCCCACATGCACATTCAGTCACAGGAAACTCACCACAGTGGTTTGGAATCATTTAAATACAGTAGTACTTTGGTATACATCCTTAATCCGTTCCGGATCCTTGGATTTATACCAAACAGGATGTATACCAAATTTTTCCCATAAGAAATAAAGGGAAAATGATTAATCCATTCCCATGAAAAAAAATCCCATTGTTATTTCCATATTATACATTTATGGGGTTGTACAAAATAATTTAAACACTGCTTAATACTAAAATACATCAATACAAAAGCAATTTGATGAAATAAATAAAAAGAGAGTTGTTCGCTGAATGGTACCAACTGGCGTACTGACGCTCGTGGGCAGTCGTGGCTTTGTCTCAAGAGAGGTAAACAAGGGCAGTGCACAGTGTCGTGACTCATTTCGACCCATAGAAGTTCTAGCACGTGAGTTGTATTCCAAACAAAGGTCGTATACCTAGCAAAATTTTTCATGTGCAAACAGGATGTATACCAATTTGGACTTATTCCAATGCAGACGTATACCGAGGTACCACTGTATTTTCACTATAATGTTGTATGTTGTATATTTCACTATTAAATTCAAAATTATATCAGAGGTGTCTTCAAAACGTTGCCCTTGTCACGTCCTGACTGCCATGTCTATGTGACCATCTTGTCTCCTCAATGGTGTGACCCTAACCAACCACACTTGCTACTTGTTTGTCTAACCTCTTGTTCCTAACCCTTGTGTTAATGACTCCCACCTGCTTTTTGTTAGCTCCTTTGTTAGTCTCATATATACATGCTTCCCAGTCCTGTGTTCCCCAGTTCAGCCACTGATGTTCTTCTTGTCGCCTGTGCCCTTCATTCCAGTCTCCTCATTTTGATCCCTCACAATCCCATTTGTTTCCACTCTTTTTTCAGTCAGTTCAATAAAACCTATTTCTGTTTCACCAACACGTCTGTCCATGAGTCCTTCGACCTTTAAGTCACAACAGAAAGACTGGACTCGCAAATTGCCCACAGGCTATCCCTAGGAGACTCTTATGCTATGCATCTTGTCATGCATGATTTCCCCTGCACCCAGATACGTACGTACCTCAGCCCGAACTTCTAATGAGCACACATCAATGGTTCAATAACAACCTGCAAATGGACCCACTCAAAACAGTGATTTGTAGGAGCCCAATGAGCCAGATGATCTCAATGGGCCTCCTGCCATGCAGATGGGCCCACCAGTGCTGACCCTGTAGTGGTTATGGCATTGGGGAAGGGGACCAGAGGTCTGGGGGCCTATCCCCTTGTGGAGGGCAGAGTCTCGTGGACCCTTGACCTGAATAAGTTCCCTGATGAGGTCTTACTTTGAATTAGAGGAAGTGATGTCAGAGTTGATCCTGCCCAAGACTCCTGGTCCAGCCAAGGCTGCTGCTGTCTTGCCACATGTTGCTTCTCCAAAGTCCACCGCTTCCTCATGAGGTGAGGCTGCCCTGCTTGCCAATTCCTTACACCTCGCCTCGGCTCCACCCACTGGCTCTCCACAACTCACCGCAGGTTTACCTACTGGCTCCCCACAGCTCACTGCAGATCCATCTGCCAGTTACTAACAGCTTGCTGCAGTCCTGCCCACAGTCGCAAGAGGAAGAAGTGGAGAAAACTAGTACCTGTGGCTGTCACCCCACCTGAACCGGTGCCTCCTGGCCCAGGAAGAGCCACATTGCTCACACCTGGCCATGCTGTCTGAACCTGACCTAGGTCCCCCAGTGTCACCATGCTTGCCTCCAGGTGTCCTGGCCTTACCCTGCTTGTACTGTCTCCTGATATTCCACTGGCTCCAGTTCCATCTTATGATGTTCTGCCAGCTCCAGCCCGATTTCCTGATGTCCTCCGGTGCCCATCTTGTCTCCTGACTTCCCACTGGTGCCCGCTTTGTCTCCAAATGTCCCGTCAGTACCCGCCTCATCTCCAGATTTCCCAGCAGCAGCAGCCTTGTCTTCTGGCTTTTCACCGGTAGTCTCCTTATCCCCTGCCAGCTACCATCAGCCTGTTGCCCCACTCCCTGGCTGCCGCCTGCCCAGAGGGGATACACTGAGATGATACTATACTGGAAGATTTAAAGTGGGACCCTCTGGGCCTGGTCCTGAGTCCTACTCTGCTCAAGGCTTGGGCCTCTATGGGGAAGATGGTGGTACAGGAGGTAGTGCTATTGTTTGGCAACCAGAGGGTTGCAGGTTCAAGCCCTGATTCCCCCTGACCCTGTCAAAGTGTCCTTGAGCAAGACATTGAACCCCTAATTGTTCCTGGCGAGCAGGTTGGCACCTTGCATGGCAGCCTCTGCCACCGGTGTGTGAATGTGAGGCATGTATCGTAAAGCACTTCGAGTACTCCATTTCCCATGTTGCAGAGTGGCCATCAGTATCAGCTGGGCCCCAAGGGAGGGACTGGCCTAGTCTCCATCTGTCCACGAGACAGGGGACCACCATCTGTGGCAGCAATCTGGCCTTTCATTTACCTGATGACTGCCCAGACAACCCTTCTCTCGCAGAGGGGAGAACCCACGGTGCCCTCCATTCCTGCTGACCCATCAGTGCCCTCCTACTCCAGTCCCACTAGTTCCTGGGTGCCCTCTGGCCCAGCTGTCCCCTCATCACCACCCAGCTCTCCAAGGTCCTTTGGAGACCCAGGAGAACCCACTGCCCAGGTCTCCAGGGTCTGGGAGCCAGATGTTCCCTGTTTGTCATGCCTCAATCCCATTGCCCTGTCATGCCTCTGTTTTACTCTGGTTTGTGTCCCCTGTGGCCCTCTCCTCTGTTTCTCTTTTGTTCCTCCACCTGTCTGCCCTGTCTAGATGTGTTTTGCTGTGTCTTTGCTGTCCCTAGGTTGTCTGGATATGTTCTGTGCCCTAAATCATGTCCTGTGTTTTGTCCCATGTCCTAAGTTAATATTCATCTGGTGATCCTGGTGTAGTGTATTCTGTCATTTCCTGTCCTGTCAGGATGTCAATCCCATGTGCCCTGTCAGTCCTGCCATACCCTGTCTTGTCTGGTGTCTTGTCTATCCCCAGCCCTATGTGTCCACCCTGTCATTTGGTCTCTTTGGGCACCTCCCTGTTTGTTCATGCCCATAGGACATGCATTTGGAGGGGGGGGTTCTGTCACATCCTGCCCGCCATGTCCACCTAATCCTCCTGTCTTCTCCTTGGCATGATCCTAACAAACCATGCCTGTTGTTCATTTGTCTTACCTCTCATCTCTAACCTGTGTGTTAATTACTCTCCTAGCTGCCTCCCATTAGCTCCCTTGTTAGTCTTGTATATATGTGTACATGTGTTTCCCAGTCCTGTGTTCCACAGTTCAGTCCCCCCCCCCTCCCATTTTGATCTCTCGCAATCCTGTTTGTTTCCAGCCTTTGTTCAGTTAGTTTAATAAAACCCCTTTCTGTTTCACTAACACGCTTACTCTTGAGTCCTTCAACCTTCGAATCATGACAGTCCTCATATTAATTATTAAAGGTAGCCCTTCCACCTTACTCTAGCTAATAGTTAACAAGACAATACGGCAAAATAAGAACATGTTACATTACAGGTGTAAATCCAGCACACAATGTTTAAAAATTTATTATGCTTTTATAAGGAAAAAACAAGAATTACAAATAAATTAGATTAAATGTATAAATAGATAAATATTTCTACAAGGCTTCACCTTCCAAAATACCACTGATTGCTCAATATGCATAAATTCATAAATAATGATAAAGATGCACAAATAAATAAAAGAAATATAAATATATATGTGGTATATGTCAACTCTTGGCATTTTCATTGACTGCACTGAAATGAACACATGGTACAGACAGTAAGGTTTGTGTTATGATGATGCTGTACACTGATGTTCATTGTAAAGATTTTTTCTTAAATAGCCATGTGTAGACATTGGATAGTAGTAAGTGTGATTAGGATGGAGAAGACTTATTTCCTGCTGGTATCGGCTGATATGTAGCTCAGGATTCTACTGATGGTAATTACACGGACTTGGAAACCCTTCAGTATTTTGCACATCTGCAATCTCTCGTCAAAGGTGTGGTCTCTGAAATCGGAATTCTGCAGAACATAAATATTACCAGTGGTTAAATGTAAAGTTTTTATTATATTTATTTTATTTTGTTCTGTTTATTTATGCGTTTTAGCTATATTGTGATTAAGAAAACACAAGATGTTTAAATCTGCTGATTTAAAAAAATCTCATACCTTTAAAGTTGAAGGGTTTCGGGGTGAAGCTGAGAAGCAATGCTATTCAAGACAAAACGATAGAGACTTACGGCTCGTTTTTTATCAGCAACAGACAGCAGTACATACATATGTTAATAGGTTAATTGATACTTAAACATAGTCCACACTTTAAAATATGTTATTTTTCGCGATACTCTGAGAGTATGTGGTTAAGGGACATTCTTCATACCTCCGTGAGATCACTGATTG
Source organism: Mormyrus hasselquistii (assembly GCA_026779605.1). Classification (NCBI taxonomy): domain Eukaryota; kingdom Metazoa; phylum Chordata; class Actinopteri; order Osteoglossiformes; family Mormyridae; genus Mormyrus; species Mormyrus hasselquistii. The sequence goes on along the minus strand of JAODKE010000047.1, from coordinate 17,792,017 downwards.
CCCGCACCACAGTGGAGTCCAGGGTGGGGTCCGCGTACTTCTGAAGCAATTCTTTGTAGCTCTCAAGATCAGCAACGACGTTCTGCAAACATTCTTTCTGCAAAAAAATCATAATCAAGCATAATTAACCTTGCTATCGTGTTAGGGTCAGCACCAACAGGTTTGTAAGTTTAAAATGCATAAAACGCCACATAAACTTATTTACTGCATCAAGGCTTTTTGACTTTGTCAGGAACCCCTATTTAAACAAAATAATAATAATAATAATAATCACTAACATAAGTGCTCTGGTCAAGATTATAATAGCTTTGGTGTTTGGTTCGGCACTAACCCGTTTTTAAGTTTAAAATGCATAAAAGCGCCGTATAAATATGTGTACTGCATCACGAACCTCTATTTAAACAAAATAAATAAATCAATCACTAGGCAAGGCATGCACAGACATGTAAGACAAGATAAGACCAATTAAGTTTATTTATAAAATTCTCTTGAGGTTTATTTTACCATTATTTTTATTGAAAACGAGAGCAGGTGTAGAAAGCCACACCAAAAGTATTAAAACCAATCCTTTCATGGATAAGGAAACTTAAGGAAACCAAGATGTAAGAAACAAATTGGATGATAAATTATTATTTTGAGGGTATTATATGGCTGATTTAAGACACGGGTAGTCACCGACCCGTCTAACTAAGAGATGCACTTTATTACCCTACATTTTCTGGGTCATGCAAACGCCGAATCATAATCAAACTGGCGGGGTCAAGTACCTGATCAAAGTTGCTGTTCTGAAATCCAGCGCATCCAGTCCCCATCTGTGGGATTGATTAAGAGTGGACATGTAGTAGGCTATATTAATGATAACTAAATATTATAGGCCAGTAATAATGCCGCGTAGTTATGCACGTAGGCTATACGCATTATAGGCCTATATGCATTATATTTTTCTAGTTCTTCGTTCATTCATTCATTCATTCAAACATTCATACATACCTGCACTTCGGAAGGCAGACAGGCCGATACGGTTGTTGTGTTCATTTTTATACGTTGCTCTGAGCAGTTTATTCCTTTGAACACACTGTCCTGTGCACAGCAAACATTGTCTCTTTAAACCACCGAAAGCTCTGTTCAATTTTAAAATTATTTTTCATTTTAATATGTACAGGGAATTTATTAATTTCCCTCAGTGAACCCGAACGATGATAATCACAACAACGACAATAATACTTGTTGTGTCAAAAAATTGGCAATTGCTTACAAGTGCCATAGCCTCCGTAACATTCCACAGCAATGCTCTGGAAAATGTTGCACAATCCCCGTTGTTCCCTTGACTCAGTTTGTCGAGCGTTCCCAGTGGGGTGGTCATAGCCGGCTGAACGCAGAGCTGGACGAGCAGCAGCCAGGGGATGAACGCTATAGTAGTACGGCGCAAACAAACGCACAACAATAAATAAATAAGATATCGCGTTTTTTTCGCAGGTAATAAATGAAGTCTAACAATATATTCAATCCACGAGAATATTTAAGATGTCATTCAACAGTATAATATCTTCTTTTAAAATATCCTAAAAATAGCCTATATTATTTCATATGCACACACAAAAAAATGTTGACAAGGTGCACTTATTATTTAGCTGTGTAATTCGCTTTTTTCTAACAACAAGGCGGAGGATATGTATCTCCTAAAATACTAATGTCAAGTTAAAAAATACTTACAAAATTTGATGTTTGGCAGCATTTTGTACCTCCGTGGCTCTGAAATTCGTTTTTGCCTTTTCGGCTCATTTCTGTTTATATATATTGTTTGACAGCTTAGGGATTTTCCTTAAAGAGCAAAATAATAGGAAAAAAACAATACAAACCATCTAAGAATTTGTCCCCTGCGTGTAATTTCCTGTTTTGCCGATACTATTAGAAATAATATATAGAAACTGGAATTAACGCTGGAGACCGTTTCGATTTTACAGTGTTGGGAGCGCAATCAGTGGTCTGGAACTCTAAAGCGATATTAATTCTTTGAAAGAAGTAACAAAGTCAGAAATGACGTTAATAACTTTAATCAGTACGCCTATTAGAGAGGAACTTCATGACAGATTTGTTAATGAGAACTATGATGACAAATGATTGGGAAAATGTCATCAGGTGAGTGTTTAGCGGTTCAGAAGATTAGCGGGGCTTAATTTTGATTGAATGACAGACACTTGGAGGAAGTTTTAAGGGTAGAAGACCTTGTTCAGAAAGGGGGAGAGACGGCGGGGTTGTTTCGTGAGACAGGGACGTTGTTGGACCGCTTAAAAAAAAAAAGGTGGTGGGATCTTAAATAAGGAAATTGCTGTTACGTTACACTGGTGGCAGAGTTAAAATTTATGTTCCTATTACTTTCAAGATATGCCTAGGAGATATCATATATATAAGCCCCTGTTAACAGAAGTTATAGTTATGCAAAATTAGAAGAAGCTATGGGAAATATTTGGAGCCTTTTGGGGAGGAGTGGCACAGAGTGAGTTTTTCCTCTAGGAAAAAGACTTCCAGCTGAAACAGCTAGGGAGTTTGGGAACACACTGTGATGGGTAGTGTGTAAAGCATATTCTTCTGTGGGTGCATTGATCCAAGATTTATTAGCATGTGATCATTTTATGGCTAATCTAGGGAGTGGGGAACTAAGAATTAAGTTAAGAAGTGCACTAATGGCCCTAGAGGAGGCCATTAGTGTTGCAATGGAATAAGAGTTGATTCGTGATTTACAGTGAACTGAAGCAAAAGTAGAATCTAATGTCATGGGAGTGAGTGGTAGGTCTTCTGCAGATGAATAACAGATGGGGGTTTATTAGGTATTGTAGAGGGGTTGAGACAAGAATTAAAAACCTTACAAGCTACGGTTGTCAAAATGAAAAACTTGCAGGGAAATTTACATCAAAATATAACCCAAGGGAATCATCTGCATCCTGACTCAGTAAATGCAATTGGACCAGAACCTTTAGTAAATCGTAATGGCAGGAAATGGGGGGATTGGTGTTGTGAATGTGGCTGTAATAGACAGATCAGAAAGAACTGTCCTTATTTTAAATAGATGGGGCTGGGAACATTTAAGTCATTTGGGTAAGGTCCTGGGTAAATTGTAAGCAGCCCAGTTGAACGTTAAACCATCTAAATGTAATTTGTTCTCTACTCAGGTACAGTATTTGGGGTATGTCATTTCATCTGAAGGAGTAGTGGCTGATTCTGCAAAATTAGAGGCAATACGGACATGGCCAGAACCTACAAGCCAGACTGAGGTGTGGAGTTTCTTGGGTCTGGCTTCATATTATCGACGTTTTGTTAACTAACAAGCATTGTTAATATGCATTTGTTACTTTGAAAACATGTTTGATGTCTGCTCCAATTCTTGCATACCCAGACCCACAATTTTTTTTATACTCGACAGTGATGCAAGTGATTGTGGAATAGGAGCAGTTTTGTCCCAAGAGGATAATGGATTTGCGAGAGTTATTGCATATGCTAGTCGGGCACAAACATGGAGCGTAAATATGCAACAACCAAAAAGTAATTGTTGGCAATGATAACTTTTACTTTAAGTTCTTTAAGCATTATTTGCTTGGGAGAATTTTTCTTTTTTTAAGAACAGACCATAATTCCTTGCGTTGGCTATACAATTCCCATGGGTAAGAGGGCCAGTTGGCCCATTGGATGGAACAGCTTGCAAGTTTCAAGTATCATATTGTGCATTGCCCAGGTCAGCAGCATAGAAATGCTGATGCGCCGCCCCGGTTACCCTCTATAACATCTAGTAGGGCTGAAGAGACAGCTGGTCAGGTGATAAGATCACAAGCAACCATTATGTCTGTAGGTCCTGGAGCAAGGTTCACTCTGCAGGGCCTTCATGAAGGAAGGGCCTGGCCTATCATAGAAGGGGGCATTGATGTCACAAGGGTGTGGTGTTGTAAGTGGGGAGGAGCTGAAAATGGCTCAACAAAGTGATCCAGATATAAACCTCTTGATACAAAAAAAAGTCTGCTGTGTATAGGGTGATCACCTAATCCATGTCAGGAGTGACACTATGAGCTACTTCAGGTTTTACAGACAACTTTGAAACTGAAAGGCCCCTGTGTTTGGCTAATTAGTTCAGTTCTTTGTACTGTACTTTTACTGGTTTACTGGTTTCCTTGACCTACAGACTCATCCAGCTGTTTCACATTAACATTAGTGACACATGCATGATTATTGGAGACTGACCAATCAGCACAAAGTAAGACATCAGTGCTTAAGTGAAATCTGGGTCCTTTAAATTGAAATGGTTGAAATGGTAGTTTATAAACCCTGCCGTAGCTCATAATGTCCCTCCTGACATGGACTAGGTGGTCACCCTAGCTGTGTAGGAAACTGATACTGCTTGTCCAGTGGTGCTAGGGAAGTTTGTCAGGGTGTGGAGCCAACTTCAAGTGCGGGATGGGATATTGGTGCGGGTACCATGTCAAGAAAATTTAGAGTGTACGAGTCAAGTGGTGCTTTCTAAAGCTATGGTGCAATACATTCTTACACAACTCCATAATGAATGAAAGGGTGGTCATTTAGGGGTACACAAATTGCAAAATAAGGTAAAAGACCGCTTTTCTGCCCTGGTTGGTCTGGGGATGTTAAGAGGTGGTGTGTTGAATGCAGAGAATGTGTTTCATGTAACCTGCACAGGCACCTTGTGTCCCTTTACAACCCACTGTTACATCATGTCCTCTTTAGCAGGTTGCCTTAGACATCATGGGGCCCCTACCAGAGACCCTTTTGGGGAAGAGATTCATTTTGGTTATTGGTGACTACTTTTCGAAATGGAATCAAGAGGCATGTACAGTTGTAAACATCTTGACATTGGTGTAGGTATGGGACACCACATACCATTCATTCTGATCAAGGGAGGAATTTTGAATCATTGTTATTTAAGGGACTGTGCCGGTTGCTGGGCATATATACTGTAAAACCAGGACAAGTCCGTATTCACCTTAGTCAGTTGGAATGGTAGAAAGATTTAATTGAACATTGGTATCTATGTTGTCCTCTTTTGTGGATGTAAACCAGTTGAACTAGGATGCTCTTCTACCTTATGTCATGATGGCGTGTCGAAGGAGTGTGCACTGAAGTACTGGTTTTCTCCCTTTTGGGTTCTCTTTGGGCAAAACGTTGTTTTGCCAGTGGATGTTGTGTTGAATTTGGATAACCAGAATAGACCAGAATAGACTTTGTCCACTGTTGTAGAGGCTGTAAAAAAGCATCAAATGAAGGCCTCTGACAATTAAAGGGAAAATTTGATTGATACAAGGTGATACTTTGATACAAGGTTAATTTTCAATATTATTCTGTGGGGGAACAGGTTTGGTTGAGGGATAAAACAAGAAAACAGGGCTTATGTCTTAAGTTACAGAGGAAGTTGTATCCCGAATATCAGAAGTTTTGTATAAAATTAAGCCAGAGGGGGTTGGCACAGATATGATTGTCCATTTCAATAGGTTGAAACCATTTGTGCCTTCTTCCTTTGCAGCGAGCTATACAGTAGCTACAGTTATATGCCCACATCAGCAGCCAGATTTTCCCAAATGGGCCCTAGGCCCCTCTGTTGTGGTGCCAGCTGCTGCTCCTACCCCTGCGTCTGTTGTGGTGCCAGCTCCTGCCCCTGCCCTTGCTGCGGTGCCTGGCTCTGCGTCTGCCCCTACCCCCCTTGTGATGCCTGACTTCGCCCCTGCCTCAATTGTGGCTCCTGATTCGGCTATAACCCCTGTTTCTGCACCAGCCGTGGTTTCTGCCTCTACCCCTGCCCCTGATTCTGCTGATGTCTAAGTGCGGCTTCTGGCTCCGACTCCATGATGGCGTCTGTTTCTAATCCTGCTGTGGGGCCAAACCAGGATGTGGATGATGTGGTGCCCTCTGTACGGAGAAGGAAACCTCCAGCATGGACTGCGGACTATATATTATAAATGAGACTCGGGACGAGTCTTTAGTGAAAGGGGTAGTGTGATGACATGTGATTGGGAAAATGTCATCAGGTGGGTGTTTAGCAGTTCAGAGTATTAGCGAGGCTTAATTTTGATTGAATGACAGACACCTGGAGGAAGTTTTAAGGGAGAGAAACGGCGGGGTTGTTTTGTGAGGCAGGCATGTTGTTGGACACTCATTTGAAAGAAAGGATGTTTGGGGCTTTGTTGGATTGACATTCGGATGAAGTGACTGGCGAGGGATGTGTGGGAAGACCGAATGTGAAGTGTATTGTTTTTTAGTATACGTTTTTTGGTGGGCATTCAGGACGCCGATGCCCATAGACTGATCTACAGACATTCTTGTGTCTTGGTGGCTGCTGGACAGAGGGAAGTTCGGTGGTTGTTAAATGAATCGTGTGTGTGTGTGTGAGAGAGAATGAGTGAGTGAGTGTGTGGGGAAGTTAGGGAGGGATATTTACTATGGTTTGGCGTGGAAAGTGGGTGGCTTATTGGGAATGTTTTATGTATTAAGCATTTTACAAGTCTAGTAATTAGCCTTTTTAGAGTGACTGCTTTACCTTGTGTTACTGAATCGGGATGGTGATTATTTATGCATAATAATGAAATGTGTTAAAGTCTAACCTATCCCGTCTTTAAACCCTTTGCGGGTCTGACTGGTATTCCTGCCTGCATTCATGTAAACCTGTTATTTTTTATCAACAGTATATATTTTAAAGAATAAACGAAAGTGTATTTGTTACTGCTTTCTGTGTGTGAGTTTTTGTGGGGAATCTGGGGATGACTACCGGACCGGACTGGTTAAAAAATAAAAAAATGGTTGTGGCAGCTCAAATAAGGAAATTGCTGTTACATTACAGAACGTTGAAAAGACACCATTGGCAGATTCTGGCAAGGGCAAGATTTTATCATGGTCCTTCCTTGACTGGCAACCTCTACTTTCACCACCTGGAGTACAGATCCAGCAGTTGCTTAGATTTATCTGCAGGCACAAGCAATTGATTTTAGGGAAACCAGGCTACTGGCATTAAATTCTCGTGAATAATGATTGCAATGTGTTTTCTTTTAGGTCCATTTATCACAAAGAATAACAACATGCATTATTTATTTGTTTGTTTATTTGGCAGATTAATAGGTTTATGACAAACATACTACTGTCGAAAGTCCAGTTTAAATACAAGTGTAGCTAGGCTGAGCTTCCAGTGAATAATCTAATGGAGCACATTGTAATTTATGAGTTTGGTATTTCTATATCTGTTGCCTTTGTAATGTTATAGGAATTATACCTCTATGTGTTGGTAGAAATCTCAGCTGAGGTTTTAATTTAGTTAACTACATTAACTAAGAAATGCTTCAAACAATCTAAGTTAAATTCAACTTAAATTAGAAATTATATTACAATGAGAAATAATAAAAATACAATTAAATCTACCAACATTCTTAAAAAAAAAAGACAAATTGTGTAACGAACAGTGGGTTCCGGAAAAGGGTTTTGTTGATCCAAAGGGCCTTTTTTTGTAATCTGATAATTAATAAATGCATATTTGTATTACACCAATAACCAAGTGTTTTGTGTCAATTCCTGTCACTATGCGGTGACAGGGGCTGCATGGTAGCTGGTGGGTAATACTGTTAGGTCATGCGTCCTGTGGAGCACCCGGCCCAGGGTGCGGTAGCAGCATTTCCAATGGCAAATCTCACATTCATGCAAAACACTTGTGAAGATGAAGACACTGATGTCAAGCACACTATCCGAACTTATGACATTCTTCTTCTACATCTCTCTTTTGTATGTATACAATCTCATTAAGGTGGGAGTCATAACACAAAAAATACTTGGTTTTGTAAGTTTGCAATATTTTGTAGTCAAACTATGTTATCGAGACATGTATTTAACAAAAAAACTAGCATCAAATTTCATGTTTCAATGCTTTACAGTTTGTTATTGAGGTTTCCTTCAGATTACCCAATTTAAAAATACAAGATGCACAAAAGACACATATATGGCACTTAAAACCAGGAATTTCAAAATGATACTTTTGAATTGCTACTATTTTACCATATACTTTCAGATAATGACAGTACATTAATACAGAAATTATACAATATACACTTAATAATTGGAAAAATATAGCACAAAATCTTGTTTAATAAAGTTACACTATTGGCTTGATCATACCCAGGCCTGCTTCCAGCTCTGACTTGTTGCATGAGTCACAGGATTCTCTGGAAGGATCAGAAGGGGATGTTTCAGTTAGGAATCAGTGGCTTCCTTTCTATTCACCACAACAATAATAATAATAATGTAACAATATGGGTGGTTGTATGCATTATTCTAGCCTTGCAGAGGATCAAATTCATGACTAGGTAAAGCCAACCCTAACTTTCCACCCCCCCAATACACCTATCCACACACAAACTGACACACACATACACACACACATGCACACAGGTTTGTAATTATATATTTCTGGGGACTCTCCATTCATTTCTATGGGGAAAACTCTATTCACAATATGATGACCTTAACCCCTACCCAGCCCCAAACTTACCCATAAGTAACTAAACAAAATATGGGTATTTTGGGATTTTTAGTTTTTTGATTGCATTCACAGATCTTCGTGGAGACCTGATTATGCCCCCCTCCCCCACATACACACACATACACACACACACACACACACACACAAAGGTTTGTAATTATATCTTTGTGGGTTTATTTCTATGGGAAAAACTTGAATCCCAACATCTCAATTTATAAATTTTTGATTGCAGTCATAGATCTTTGTAGGGACCAGAAAAATGATCACCACAATGTCAAAATAACATGTTCTTATCAAGCATACACTTAATAGGGAAAACATTATTTAGGTCCTATATAATGCAATACTTATTAATATATATTACTTTGTAATGTAAACAAGATTCTGTGAAAAACTGCAGTGTCAACATCCATAGTGATATCCATCCATCTATTCATCCATCCATCCATCATCCATCCATCCATCTTCTAACTTCTTATCCTGGTCAGGGCTGAGGGAGGGCTTGAGCCAATCTCAAGCAACACAGGGCACCAGGCTGGGGTATACTGCAAAAACTGTACCATTGTGATATTAAAAATGTAATGTAAAGAATATATTTGGGCTGGTAGAAGGTAGTAATAGGTTCTAATAGGTTAAACTAATTGTTCAGTATATAGTTGGAGTACCTTGTGCTTACTGTATGTTGTGCTTACTATGCCTTTTGGATCCATTTAATCCAAGTTGAACGAGGGGTGACTGCAGCTACAGTATAAGCAACATTGTGAAGGTTACTTTTGACCTCCAGTAGGTTACGGGTTACTAGTTACCCTGTTAAAAATATAACTATCTTGATTACTTCATCAAATTAATGTAATTTATTACATTTTATTAACTTTTGATTAAGTCTAACAAATATTTCAAACTGGGCAATAAAGCTGAAAAGTTAAATTTATGCTAACAGCTATATAATTTAATTACATATTACACTACTAATAGAACCAAAAGCAAAACTTATGGAAAATGGCATGAATTTGTCACGAATATTCCCTCTTGTCCAGAAGTTTGTAATTAATAGTCAAAGTCATCTGGAATTTCCACCTTAATTACAACATAGCACGTCCACTAATTCTGCACTAGCTCTTTCAGGCTCATCGACAAATGGGCCCTGAGTGAGAGTCTTTTTGTTGTCATATAAAAGCCACTGTGAGAACTCGCACTTCCTCAAGGTCCACCTCACTTTAGCTTCCCATTTAGAGGAACTTTACTTGTTTCTGTGAAGTGCTTGGGCATGCGAGAGTAAGCTTGTCTGTTCACAGGGGCAGCCCAGTCTGGCTGCAGCTCTTACTGGAAATGGCACTTTTTCTCCCTATGACTCTTGCCTGGTTGATTATGGTTTTAAATATGCATAGCCTGCTTTCCCGGGGAGCTCACAATGTACTGTCATTCATAATCTCAGCAAAGCAAAATGAAATAGAATGAACTGTACTGCCCTTTGATGACTATCACTACCTTACAGAATTAATCAAAATGTCGCAACCAGGAATACTTCTAGAGTTCCTTTGTAATTATGCATTACGGATACCGTATCTGCAGTATCTGGGCATGTAATATTTATATTAGCTGCACTCAGTGGCATCAGAAGGAGTTTGACATAGGGTGGGGGGACTGAATTAACCCGGGTGGTGATTGGTGGGGGATGGGGGTGCGCTATATATTGCAACCATATCCTAACAATAGTCACATGTACATGCAATAGTCACATCGTGAAAGGTTGCGATGTCAGAAAAAAATTAAGATAACTTTAGAATAATAAAGATTTCATAACTTTCTGTTTAGCGTGCAGTTTTCACAAAAAATAAAAATAAACTGATCCATATGAAAAATAGTTGTCTGATTCAGAACTACAATCTTCATTCGGAATATTTCGTCCTCGGGTTCAGCCTGCGCAGATTCATAATAAAATATAAGAATATTTGTTTGTTTGTTTATTGGGAAGGGGGCCCTTCCTATTTCTGTGCTCCTCACTGTGCTACTTAAACCATGCCACACTGTCATCACTGGGGCGGAGAAGTTGTTGCGACGGTCCGCATGTTGTCTGCGTGAGATCTTCTCTGACATCATGCTCTCATGTCCTATCATAGTCATGTGAGTGCCGTCATGCGGGAAGTGAAAGCCCCACGTCCCAGGTAACATTACCGCGACCTCATCCTGCGATACCATTTACTTGTCCACCGTCATTATGAAACGTACATAGAAAGAGACTTGGGCGTATTTTTCATAGCGCTCAGGCATTACGTGGCGGCATATCGTATTCCGACGGTATTTTAAAGAGGAATGCATTTCCACTATTTGAACTTTTGTCGATAAAATTAATTCACCGCGCGATAGCGTTTGCCCCTATGATGCAATTTCTCTGAAAGAAAACACCGCGGTATGTCGTCTTAGCCTAATACCCCCCAATAGTTTTAATAGTAGATCTACTAAAGAATGATTTTCGGTTCGCAAGCGTTAAAAATGTTTCCAAGTACAAACGTGTAAGCCAATTGTGTTGATGCAGTGGTATAAGCGGTTAAAGCACTCCAAGCCATGCATTATACGTTTTTCGCTTCCGTAACCATGCATTTAAAATGGTCCCTTAGTTAAATAGTGACTATGTTATAAGAGCAGATAGCTGAGCATGGCTTTTTCTGCGCGTAATTTCTGATGAAGCTGCATTCTTAAAAAAGAGAAGGAAGAGGACATAGTACAAAGAAAGCTGCAATTACAAACGCAACTTTTGGATGGGCTGGTAGTGCCTAGCGGCAAAGTACATAAGTGTACAGATACAAACGTAGTGCAAAACAGACAAATTGCAAAGACAGGACACAAAGTGTAGTCAACTAAACAGTGCAAATAAGTTTTAAAAGTACATACAGTTCCAGTCAATAGTTTGGTCACACCCATCCATAGCAAGGTTTATTTGTACTATTCTCTACCTTTAAGAATAATTACAAAGACATCAAAACAATAAAATACCACATTGAATTATATGGTATCTAAATATATAAGTATATATTTGTATTTGTGTGTGTGTATAATTAATTTGTTGGGGGGTGGGAAGTTATGTGGGTGGCAGTTCAGATTCCTGGGTTGCTAGAGTGATCCCACCATTGGACCCTTGAGCAAGGCCCTTAACCCAAATTGCTCCAGGACTTGGCTGACCCTACTGTCTCCTCTACACCAGTTTCATTAGATGGCCTCCTGGGATTCTTTTCCAGCTGTCCTAAAGGGGTTCCCACATATGCTGAGCGCTCATTGGCCGCTTTTCCTTCACTCTCTTCTCAGAGTCCTCCAAACCTACTCCTATTGGGTTTATGTCAGGCAGCCAGGTCCTGGGATGAAAAACATAAGCAACACTGAGACTTTTACCACGGGATTTTATTATGCTTTACGAGTAACGTGTGCATGTTGTCTAGATATACATTACATTATAGGGACCAAATAACCCTACAATGTGATAAAAGCCTGTTATTTTGACGTGAGGACATTTTTTTTTGGTTTTCACTATGGAATATTATATAGCACTGTATAATATGTAGATAGAAGGTGTGACCTTCTAACCTTTAGAGAATGCAGACCAATTACTGATGTGCATGATTTGACTAAAATAAGTATGAATAAGCACCTTGTGTTAGCTTAGAAGTTTCTCTATCTGTTAAATAACTTATGTTAACCTTTGGTGTATGAATATAAACTTTAATTAGCACAGCTTATCACTATTTTGAAGGCCCAGAATGTTCCATTATGTGGTGAAGCATCTCTGAACTGGCTAAAACCACCAAAATTTGTTACTTTTTACCAGTGAAACCTGGAAAGTTTTGCTTTCTCACTGCATTACTGGGGTCTTTGCTAAAACTATACAAAGAATCAGTATTGCCTTGGTCATTTTCCAAAGTGACTACATAATAAAAAAAATAATTGGCAGTAGTGTTGTCAAAAGACCCGGTACTTCAGTACGAAATCGGTACTAAAAAATTTAAATGTTACGGTACCTGGTTTTCTGAAGTACCGGTGGTAACGGTTCTTGCTGTGCTATCCGATAGGTGCTTATTGTGCAGTTGCGTCTTCATCGGAAAAGCACAGAGACATGGCGACCGGAGGTGCTGCTGATGAGGCGACTCTGAATCCACTCGTTGAAAAGAAAGGAGGAAAGAGCCACGTGTGGAAGTATTTTGTTTTTGCGGCTGATGACAAGGGCAACATCATTGATCACCAGAAATCCATTTGCAAGCAGTGTAATCAAAGTTTTATGTCAAAAGGAGGAAATACATCGAACCTTATAAAACACCTCAAAGACCGTCACCCAGATTTAATGAAAGAATTCAAGCAGTTAAGTTGTAATTTTATTTTATATTTATTTTATATTTAAAGGTTATAAAAAATATACCCTATATTAATTTGAATGTCGGATTGAAATAAACATTGCCATTTGCTTAGTTAATCGTTAGCACAAGCGCGGCTAATGCTAACGCGAGTATCAGAATGAAGTTTCTTTATTAACTATTTAATGCTCCTATAGCATAAAACGTTGGGTTACGGATGTAACCTTGGTTCTGTGAAAGAAAGAAAGGCTGCCAGACGGCTAGCCCAGAGGGCTGGAACATATAATCCGCGCATGCGCGAGTTCTGAGGTAGACCTATTACAAAACATTACATTACATGCGAGTGTGCAACATCACTGGATATAACTGTGAGCGTGGCACACGATCGTCCTCATAAAATCCTGAACGCGAAGTCCAGAGCGACGACAAATTCTGGCAGCCTTTCTTTCCTTCACAGAACCAAGGTTACATCCGTAACCCAACGTTCTGTTTCACTCAAGAAAGGCTGCCAGACAGCTAGCCCAGATGGCATTCCCGAAGGACAAACAAGATACCACATTCAGGTTGTAAAACCGTGCAAAGGTCGAAGGCGAGGACCAACAGGCTGCCTGGCAAATATCCTGCAAGGGGACCCCTTTGAGGAGAGCCCAAGACATAGCAATGCCCCAGGTAGAGTGTGCAACCGTGGCCACTGGAGATGGGAGACCACAAAGCTGGTAAGCCTGCACTATAGTGTCAACTACGCAGTGTGACAGCCTCTGCTTAGAAAGGGCCTTACCCCTCCGCCCAGCACCATGGCAGACAAAGAGCTGATCTGTCAAACGAAAACCTCTTGTTCGATCAACATAACAGAGGAGAGCCCACACAGGACACAGAGTATGAAGTGTTCGATCCTCCTCTGACTCAAAGGGAGGAGGATGAAAAGGGTCCAAAACAATCATCTGATTTAGGTTCCGTACTGAAAGGACCTTAGGCATGAAAGCCGGGTTAGGGCGCAGCACAACGCCAGCTCCATCTGGGTTCACATGGAAGCAATCAGCATGCACAGACAGTGCATGAAGCTCTCCAACACTTTTGGCCGAGGTGATGGCCAACAAGAAAGCCACCTTCTGAGAAAGCCACTTGAGGTCAATGCTCGCAATGGGCTCGAATGGAGGCTTCAGCAGTGCATCAAGGACAACCTTGAGTTGCCATGCAGGCACAGAGGGAAGTCTCCTGGGGCGAAGCCGTTGAACCCCTTTTATGAACTGAATGGACAGGGTGTTAGCGCCAAGTGTTTTTCCATCTACTCTCTCATGGCAAGCCGATATAGCTGCAAGAAAGACCTTCAAAGTTGAAGGGGACTTGCCCTGGTCAAACTGTTCCTGCAAAAACTCCAGAACTGAATTCAGGGGGCAGGACCAGGGGCACTCATGCCGCTGTTCACACCAAGTCTTGAAAACTTCCCATCTATAAAAGTATAGTGCCCTTGTTGACGGGGCCCTAGCGCACTACAAAGTCTTTACTACTGCAATGGATAACCCTTGAGCGAGGAGAGTGTCCCTCTCAACGGCCAAACCCACAGATTGAGTACGGATGGTGTCAGGTGCCACAGCTCCCCCCTGCTTCAGACAACAGATCCTCCCTCAGTGGGATTTGCCACAGTCTGCCTGAAAGGAGGATCTGAACTTCCGCAAATCAAATCGCCTGAGGGTGATGTGGAGCCACTAACAGAACATCCAGGTTCTCTATGTCTTCTCCAGCACAGCCGGAATCAGGGAAAGGAGGGGGGGGAGGCATACAGAAGGCTCTTGGGCCATTTGTGTGCCAGAGCGTCCACCCCTTGAGGTGCGTCGTCTTAGCTTAAGGAGAACCAAAGTGGGCAGTGTGTGGACTCCCTTGAGGCGAAGATCGACACGTGTCTTCCCAAAATGAGCCCAAATCAGACATACTGTGGCTGGGTGCAGTCTCCATTCGCTTGGGTGTGTCTTGCTTCTTGACAATAGATCTGCTGCAGAATTCAGAGTGCCTGGCAAGTGGACTGCTCTGACCAGGCAAAGACGGGTGTCTGCCTAAAGGAGGAGTTTCCGGGCTACGCTGTGCAGGGCCTGAGACCTCAGACCTCCCTGGCAATTTATGTAAGCCATCGCTGACATATTGTCCATCCGGATTAGCACATGCTTGTTCTGAAGCACTGGTAAGAAATGACGGAGAGCGAGATATACAGTATTGTTCTCAGCTCGAGGACATTGATGTGGGCTGTGTCCCATGGTGGGTGCCAGACTCCCCGGGCTCCCACACCATTCCAGACTGCCCCCCAACCCGACAGGGAAGCGTCTGTGGTCAGAACTTCACGTTGGTAGATTCTGCCTAACCGCACACCTTTGTACAGATTTCGGGACATGTTCCACCATCTGAGAGCTCTTAAGCACACACATGTTAGAGTGACATATTTGTTCCTGTCCAACACAGGGTGGAGCGTCCTGGACCGATACCATTTCTGCACTGGCCTCATGTGTAGAAGGCCAAGGCTCAGCACCTGGGAAGCAGCAGCCATTAGGCCCAAAAGCCTTTGACACTGGTAGGCCCGAACACTGCTCTGTCCCAGAAACTGTGAGA
This sequence comes from Mormyrus hasselquistii, assembly GCA_026779605.1. NCBI lineage: Eukaryota > Metazoa > Chordata > Actinopteri > Osteoglossiformes > Mormyridae > Mormyrus > Mormyrus hasselquistii. Next base: position 17,776,561 of record JAODKE010000047.1, on the reverse strand, counting down.
GGCACTGCCGTAGATTGACAACTCTTTGGTCTGAGAGACCTGCTAAAATGGCAGCCGAGTCCAGCTTCACTCCAAGGAAGATGATTCGTTGCAATGGAGTCAGCTGGCCCTTCTCTGAATTGAGAGACAGGCCCAGCTGCTGTAAGTGGTCTACCACCACCGCTGTGTCCAGCACTGCTTGCCGTCTCGATGGTGAACATATCAGCCAGTCGTCCAAATAATTGAGCACCTTGATGCCCTTCTGGTGCAGCGGGCTCAAGGCTGCGTCCATGCACTTTGTAAAAGTGCGTGGCGATAGGGACAGGCCAAAGAGAAGAACATTGAACTCGAAGGCTCTGTCCTTTAGCACAAACCGGAGAAATTGTCGATGATCGGGGGGGACCGAGATGTGAAAGTAGGCATCTCTGAGGTCTATGCTTGTGAACCAATCCCCCGCTTGAATTGACTGAAGGATCTGCGTCAGTGATAACATCTTGAAACGCAGTGGTCGTAGGTAAAGGTTCAGTGGTCTCAGGTCCAGTATTGGGCGAAAACCACCATTTTGTTTTGGAACCAGAAAATAGCTCGAATAAAAGCCACTCAGCCGTTCGCTGTGATTTACCTCCCTTATTGCCCCCTTCATTAACCTGAGTGTTTATCTCCTCATGGAGGGCCAGCTGCCGCTTTGGGTCTGGCTGCTGAGAAACCAAAGTGCCCTTGAACATGGGCGGATGGCGCCTGAACTGCAGCCGATAACCAAACTTTATTGTTGAAAGTACCCAAGAACCGGGAGAACACGCTTCCCACGCCAGTATCTGAGTGTGGGAGAAGGTATGAGGATGAGCCCCTTGAATGTCAGGAAGAGGGCTGCGGAGCGACCAGATGAGCAGCGCGAGGTCTGTGGCTGCCACGCTGTCAAGGTCTAGCAAGATTCCCAGGGTAGCGGCTTACTGTAACAGAGGCATGCACAGGTTGTCTCTGCACATTCACCTGCATATTGGGACAGCCCCTTGAAGAGGGCATTGTGGGGTTATATGCATAGCCCCAGCCTGGTCGTTGGCATTTTGGTGGTGGAGGTCTTGGCATTCCTTGGCCCGGCGAAGCATGTCAACCGCTCCAGGACCAAAGGTGAAACCAGGGGTAAGAGGCAGCTTCATGAGCGTGTTCCTGTCCGGCTCAGGAAGCTTTGACTGAGCCAACCACAGGTGTCTTCGTGCCATCCACAGTGATGCAATGGATCTTCCACTGGAGTGCGCCGCACCCCTGGCGAGGTGCACCAGGACCTCAGAGACCTTTCTTAGTTCCTCTACCACTTCCTGAGCGGGAGCAGCAGAGAGGTCATCAATGAGCTCCATTTGATACAGTTTGAGCACGGATGTTGTATTCATGAGGCCAGCTCTGAAGGCTGTATTATAAAATGTTTTCTTTAACCATTTATCAGTGGCGCGACACTGCTTATTTGGGCATGAAGGATCCTTCCCCACAAGAGCTGTGGGAGGGAGAACGAGAGCAGCAATAGAGTCATCCATTGCCGGATAAGCACCAAAACCTACCTCATCGGCTCCCTGGATGTTGGCAAACTGCGCCCACTGTCTCATAGGCGGGTTAGCCACCTCCGGGTGCTCCCATACAGATGTCATTTCCCTGGCAAAGTCTGGGAGAACAGGGAGAGGACATGGCTTATCCATTGCCTCCCTCTTCCTATCAAACCGAGAAGGTTGGGTTTCAGTTGCCGTAGGCATATCCACATGGAGACGTTTAGTGGCCCTACACATCAGGGCAAAGAACCCGTCCCCAGAGAGAGCACCAGATGTCTCAGGTGGAGTAGACCGCAGGGAAGAGCCATGACCTGAGCTCAGATCAGACGGGTGAGAAGAAGTTGCTAAGTCACCCATATAGTCACCATCCAGGTTATTAGATGCCATCACTGATAGGAGCTCCGCGTCATCATCAGCAGTCTGGGAAATCAGCTGCCGAGATGGAAATGTTCCCCCAGAGTGCCCTGATGTGACTGTGTGTCGCTCAGTGAGTTGCTGCATCATCCACTGCTTGCTAGATGCCAAAGATGAAACCTCTTTCACCAGAGAAGCCATCGTATTGGCGAGAGCATCATAGGCCTCATGTTTCCTCTTCCTGTGCTTTTTGCCTGAAGTTGGTGGAACAGTGCCCGTCACTTCGTGGGCACTTGACTCCCGAGAAGCGGGCTGAGATGGCGGCTGTGGACTCGTCTCGGACGACTCCCGGGAAGATGTAGACACCCTGTCCCCCTTAACTTTATTTACCCTACTCAATAGAGTACGTATAGAGAAAGGAAGACAGTTTGGGCAGCTGGAAGGGTCTGCCTTTGAAGCAATCGCATGCTCAGGGCCCAGACATGCCACACAAAGAGTATGACCATCTTCCACTGGCATTCTGCTGTTGCAGTTAGAACAGTTGTGAAATCCAGGCATGAAAGCCTAATGGCAAGCAACACTTTCTTTCTT
>JAODKE010000047.1:17737208-17771253 GCA_026779605.1 Mormyrus hasselquistii | reverse complement strand
CGTTGTCGATCGATCGCGATACTGACAGCCTGGCCAACCCCAAAGGAAGCACTGGTACCAGGTTGAGGTGCCACGGTGAGAAAACTGTTGGAATTCCCCTGTGCTTGAGGATTGCTATTGCTGCGCTTTTACTGATATATAAAAAACCGGTGCTTGTTTGCTAGCTCCTGCTGTAAAGGGTACTCCTATTTCTAAGCAGTGAGAAACCATGATGAAGTGCGAAATAGGTGCCCCTCCAGTGGATAAAATGCGATGCAGTGCTATGTAGGATGTCTACCCATGTGCAAGAATGTGGGGAATTGTCCTAATGGATGCCCCTCCAGTGCAGAAAATGCAGTGTAAGGTGCCTTTAGGACTGGGTGAACCTTACTTGCCTTATGAGTACTTTTCTGCCTGAAAGAACTCATGAATGCTCTCTAGGGTGCCTTTCCTAGTGAGCAAACATGATGAGGTGCTCTTATGATGAAGAGAAAAATATCTCTGATGGGTGCTCTTCCAGTGAGGAAATTCAGATACAGTGGCCCATTATGAGATGCACTTTCCAATACATGCAAGAAGACTACTTCACCTTACATGGTGTACCATTCTATTTGGGGTGGGGGGATGCACATCATGCAATAGATGCCCTTTTTATATTTGTGCCCCTGTCCTTCAAGTCTGCCACTGTGTGTGTGTGTGTGTGTGTGTGTGTGTGTGTGTGTGTTCTGAAATTGAGGTTACAGTACACATGATTAAAGTGAAATATAATTTTAAACTTGTTGTTTAAGCTACGGTTTATATGGGGGAGCATTATACCTGTTTTGAAATTTCGAGAATTGCATTAATCTGAACAAGCCCCAAATGATTTGTTTAGCCCAGACGTTTTAACTACACTACAATACACTGCAAGTCTATATTACTATAGTGAAATAAGGTTGCCGTAATAATATTTTAAATTATAAATATAACCGAATATTTGATATTATTAGCTTAATCTAAGTGTGTGCATGTGTGTTTGTGTAAGGGGGTGGGGGCACGTACACTGCCCATCCAAAAAAAAGTCGCCATTTGAATTTATATTGGCAAATACTGAAGAGCCAATGACTGGATGATTATTACAGCTCAGCAACATTATGCAGCTATAAAGTGACTGAATCTACTTGAATCTACTGAATGGCCAGGTTACACCTCCATCCATCATCAATGGGTTTATTTCCCTGTTGGCATGGACATATTCCAAAACAAGGATGCCAAGATTCATTGGGTTTGAGATGTCAAAGAGTGGTTCAGGGAGCATGAGGGATCATTTTCACGCATGACTTGGTCACCTCAGAGTTATGACCTTAACCTCACTGAAGGTCTTTGGGATGTGCTGAAGGAGGCTTTCTGGAGTGATTCAACTCACTTGTCAATACAGAATCTTGGTGAGAAATTAATGCAAATCAGGATGAAAATAAAAGGGTGAGATGTAACATAAGCCTGTGGAAACAGTGCCATGACAAAAAAGCTAAAGGCGGTCCAACAAAAAATTCAAATGGTGACTTTGTTTTTGGACTGGCACTGTAACTCTGAGGTGACCAAGTCATGCGTGAAAATGATTCCTCATGCTCCCTGAACCACACTTTGTCAAACCCACTGATGATGGATGGAGGTGTAACCTGGCCATTCAGTAGATTCAAGTACTCAGCTGATTTCACTTTATTGCTGCATAATGTTGCTGAGCTGTAATAATGATCCAGTCATTGGCTCTTAAGTATTTGCTGATATAAATTCAAATGGCGACTTTTTTTTTTGGCCGGGCAGTGTATATATCCAGTTATTTTTCCCATTTTGGCGCTTTTAATGTAGGCTAGTTATTTGTAATTAGTGTCAACAATTTTACTGTGTTTAATGTGACATAATCTACAGAGCTCATATGTTTCTTGTCCAGCTATAGGAGATCTTTATAATAAACTCAATGAGGACATATGTAAAAGCAATTTTATTTCTTTTAGAGGCTATGTTTAATTTGCATAAACTATTTTGAATTAGTTTTATGAGGATTCTCATTTTGATCTGTTAAAAGCGGAACCTCCTTATAATTACCAAGAAAATAGAGACTCATCTATTTGAACATCATGGCTGGGAAAACACTGCAACTTTTATGAACATTTATGTTGCTTTGCATGATTGCTAAAACAGGTTATCATTGATTAGCTTCATTTTACAGGAACCAAGCATTGTTTCTACATTTATTGTTCTAGTTTATTTAGCTGCAGGCTCTATGGCATTTACACATCAGATAAGTGGATTTGTTTCTATCTAGATGACACTCATAATTGGTTACAGTTGTAGTAATACATATTGAGAGAGACATCTAATGATTAGGGATCTTTGCAGTGTTATAGCAATTTGGATAACATACATGCTCCTTACTGATATTATGAATTTAATATTTCTCCTAATCCTTTAAAACTACTGGCTAGAGTGTACATTCACATCAATTCCAATAGTAAACATCATCATTGACACCCATCTCTGTGTTAATGCTTAGTTAAGCTATTGCATTTAGAAATTTATACATGACCAATAAAACACATTGCTACATTTAATATTTAATACGCCAATTAATTAAGATGAACTGGAATTAGCAAGTCCTAATTAGAATCCTGATAATTGTAACCACAATTTTAAATTGTTTCCAATATGTTCTCCAGTAAAAATGTCTCTTAATTGCCAGTGTATCATGTACAGTCCATCCAGAAAAGTGAAGAACTTATTCTCTGTGATCTTGGGCGCTGTCTTTGCTGCACACGGTATGTCCTCATTTGGCCAGCAGGTGTCACTGCTTCATAATGAGGCTACATAATAAGACCCAGACAATAGTTTTGTCCATGTCCTATGTGAGAACTGGTCTGTATTTCACGGTTTTCTCCACTCTGTCGAAAGGGTGCCAGGCTGCAAGGTGGGTGTAAAAGGGGGTCTCTCTCTGGTTGGGTTATGAGATTAAATAATTAGGAATGGGTTCTCATTGGCATGTGGGAACAAGAACACAATCCTAGCTCTTACATATATTAGTGTTGAGGAACAATGGGGAATTATTTTAATCAAAATTCTCTGAATTTGCTATTTGCTACTCAGATTTGTTTGTATATACAGATTTTAATTGCACAGTTTGCACACTGAGCATTTCTGGTTGTTTGGTCTGATTTTAACTAAGGCTTCTGGGATGATGACATTGGTGTACAACACCTATAGTTTTGTGATACCACAGTCTGTGCCTGCTGATTCGCCTAATTTTTTCATCCTGAACATGCATGAAGATGTGAGGGTGGACCCTGCGAACAAGAATATGTCACTTATAGGTTTCACCTTCACCTGTCATTTCATCAACAAAATATTGAAAAGCATTGATCATGCATGATTTTTTGTTTATTTGGATATTTTGGCACCAATTAGTCATGACTTGTTTGAAGGTCAAAAACTGATGTTTTTCTGCCTTCCACCTATAGGGAGGTGGTTGAAAATAGGCTGTGCCAGGTGATCTTCCTGGTCCCAAGCTGAGCAGTTGCTAGGTGTCTGAGGAAATAAAGATAATGATGCAGCTAGTAATGATGACTCCCAGGGACTTAAAGCTGCTGACCCTCTGCACAGCTTGAAACTTTGAAACACTGAATAAATTGATGTGTTCAGTATGTAAATGTTTGAGTAGGGAAAGTTATACTACTGCTTTTGGAAAATGTTGCAAGTACAAAACTCAAAATGAGTGCTTATTTCCAATAAATAAACAAGGAAACAAACAAATAAATAAACTGTTAAATGAAACATGAAGTAATGTGGTGTTACAACGTTTTTTTTAATGTCAAACATCATTTATTCCTTTTAGTTTTTGCTTAAATTCAGTATACTTTCCCAATTTTTTCCGAGCCGGGCTTGTGGATTAAACTGATAGTTATTTGCATGCTCCATCACTGGCATCACTTTTGCAATAGTGTTTGTGATTTGTGTTTCCCCACCCACCCAAGAACTTATTCTGATCAGTGTCATGTGGGGGATGAGGGGGCACACATGGGGTCTACCCCAATCAACATGGCCAGGAGACTGAGGCACATCATGGATTGGATGCCAATATACATGCACATACAAGAAAGAAAGACAGACAGACAAAACACAGAAAGAGAGAGAGAGCGACAGAGACAGACAGATAGACTGAAAGATAAATGGAGTGCCCTCCACAATTATTGGTTTTATTATAGATTTTAAGAAGGGTCAGAAAAAAAACACCTTTTGGTGAAATAGCTTCATATCACGCTGTAAAAAAACAACCTTTCATTGAAATAAATTTAATTCAATCTTTATTTATTTCAAACATACAACAAAAATAAAAAAAACATTTCCACATTCTCCGTCATAAAATTACACCTTGCCTGAATAGGAGTAGGTAGAAGTGTGATATATTTGGTCCTACCCCTTTCATACAATTTTATGAATCAAAGAAAAAGAAACTCATCATCAAGATATTGTAAGATTGTTAAACAAAGAAATTATTTTTAACAAAAATGTGGCCTGTGCCACAATTATTGGCACCCCTGGAAATTAGAACACAATGTTACTGAAGCATGTTTCTCATGTAAATTGTACATCTTTGAGTTGATTGGAGTATGTAGGAACGAGATGTAATCCATGACTTGCCGATTAACTGGGGGACAAACATGCACATCCATCCACATGGGAAAGATAAGAACACAGTCCAAATGAGGGAGAAGTGTGTTGACCTTCTTAAGTCAAGAAATTGATATTAAGATAATAACTAGTGGCCTGAAAATGCCCATTTCAACTGTTTGGACAATAATAAAAAAATGCACATCAACTCAAACTTTTACAAACCTGCCTGGAAAACCCAAACTTATTTTGCCCCCACATACAGTGAAGAGGATCATAAGAGTGGCAAAAATATCCCCAAGGATCACTGTTTGTGAATTACAATGCCAAGTAAAATCTAGGCGCCTTGACTTTGACTGGAACCATGCTCTATGGTCTGATGAAACAAAAATGGAGCTTTTTGGTAATAAACATTCAAGGTGGGTTTGGCATAAAAAGGATGGTTATAATGAAAAGAACATTATCCCAACTGTAAAATATGGTGGAGGTTCTGTGATGTTGTTGGGCTTTTTTTTTTCTGCAAAGGCCCTGGAAAGGCTTTTAGTGTACAGTACTTTAGAGCAGTGGTTCTCAAACTGGGGGCCACCAGATGGCGCTAGGGGGGCCGCATCGAAATTGTAGATGCCCCAAATGCCCCAAATGCCCCAAATGATTTGGGGCATCTACAACCTATGTAAAATATAATGTATTAAAAAAAAATACAAGTATAAAAAAAAATGTAAATATAAATTTTACGTAGCACATCACGCTGAACGTCACCAAAACCTCCATTGACGTACCAGTGCACAGAACGGTTAGCCATGAACACGCTGATGAATGCAAAGACAATTTAAAATGGATACGTTTTTAGATAGAGGATGCAGTGTCTCAGCTGAGAAGGTTAATACAGAGGAGCCTAGCTTGAAAAAAAACAGAACTGCGTAACTTTGACAACTCATACATAACAAATGTAAGTTTGAGGATGTTTTGCGTCATGATTTTTTTTTTTTTTGAGGAGGGGGGGCACAAAAGGATTCACCCTACACAAGGGGGCCTCCTGCTGAAAAAGTTTGAGAACCACTGCTTTAGAGTACATTACATTATGGACTCCATGAAATACTAGGACATCTTAAATCAAAATTTGGCTGCCGCTGCCAGGAAACTAAAACTGGGCCAGCACTAGATCTTCCAGCAGGACAATTATGAAGGGCACTGTAAATAGAATATAGAATTATATAGAATTAGGCTTTTATACTGAATGTTTATTGACCACAAACCAAGTCTTAGTTACATACTCATATCTCATGTGTGTTCATCATTAATGAATCGTGACACATCTTTTATCTCAAGCAGTTACTATATTTGTTACTACATCTGTTAATTTGCAAACCTTTTTGAAGTATTGAAGAAACAAGTTATGGCGAACACAAGTGAAATATTAATCTCGTATTTGTATCATTAGTAAATCTTTTATCTCAAGTATCCACTATATTTGTTCATTATTTGTTCTTCATTAATAACTGAGTTACTGTGTATTTGTGCCTCCTCAAGTAAAGTGTTGCCAAGTATTTTTATAACCATCATTGCTCCACTTTATTCTGAGCACACTTCAGCTTCCATTCTCTTAATTATAATCAGCCTATGACTATTTGCCCCAGTGTTTGTCCAGTGATGTACAAAGTGCCATGCAAGCATCTAGCGCCTTCTTCCGACTATCATTGGGAATGTCTCATCGCTGCAGGTGCATTATGCAATCATCATGATAATCTCGCTGTTTGACACTGGTCAACACGTCGGCTGACGCATTACATTTTTTAACCCATACGACAGGTACTAGGTAGATTCAAATTTAAAGGTGTGGTTTGGAGAAAATCAACACCATAATGTGTCTTGTCGCTAATTTATGAGGCAGTATCGAGGCTGTCCCTGTTAGGCTTATTGTAATTTTATTGCACATATCACACAATCATCTCTGTAAATTAGAAAACTTTATACAACGGGAATACTGAACTTATAACAATAAATGCCGGACAAATGACAATTTACAATAATACCTTTGGATGAAAATAAAACAATGTACCTCTGTCCGATCTATTACCCAGAATTTGTGGATTTCATGTATTTTGTTTTTACTTTTCTCTTCAGTAGTCCGTCTCGTGCGTCTCGCGTGGCTTCCACGAGCATCAGTCCTGCGCACTGAGGCTGCCGGGCCGCCATCACCGCGAGCAGCAAAACAAAATCCGAAATAGGGATTGGCGGCGGCGGCCACTGGAGCGACGACACCGATCCGGAGAGAGGGACGCAGACTCGCAGGGAAGGATTAGGGGGAAGCCGAGCCACCTTCTTTCCCCCCACCCGCATTCCTGTACCCCGACGACGGTGGAGAAATCGAGAGGCGAAAACATGTCCAACCTTAGTAAAGGCGGCACCAAGAAGGACACCAAGATGAGGATACGGGCCTTTCCTGTGAGTGCTACACGGGGATGGGCGCTTTAAAGCAGGCGAGCCTGCGCACTCGAGCACCGGTGATATGAGCAGGCCGCCTGATAACGAACAGGCCCGGGGTGTAATAAATACAGCCGAGAAAATTCACGTTGTTTCAGACATACGGTACCTTAGTGTTACGTGCAAAAAGTAATTTATATAGCTACTTTTTGTCTTTTTGTAGGTATGAGTTGTTCAGTTTTAGCCTTATGCAGAGAGCCTTGTTACCCCTTTTCCATGTTACTGGTAATTGATGGCTGTGTCACTGCACAGATCATATAGTATGCGAAATGTATGCCATTAAATTGTTAATTATTTACTGGTCTTATTTACAGAGAATTAACTGTAGCTTGTTAGTCGACTAGCTTGTTAGCTACGTTGAGTTTGTGTAGCAGATAAACCAAATGTTTTCTTCGTTTCTGAATCTAAGGACATCGAATTATTAACATAACTGAAATAATTTGGTTATTAATAAGTAAAGATTCAAATGGCAAATAATACGATCTCTTTTCGTCTGTATGTTTGTTGGGTGTTTATCTCAATTCAAAACTGCGTTTGCAAAATGGTTGTCGCAGTGGCTGAACAAAGTCAGTAACTGAAGTGAGGATTCTACAAGACAAAATGCATGTCATGCCCTTTAACCACTGCCATTAATGCATTCTAAGTTAGTTTGATCAGGTGGACGATTTGTTTAGCAAACTTATGTGGTTTGTTGTTATGTCAATGTTGCATAGATTCGACTTTCTTGCTTGTTTAATGTTCAGCACGATGATTGTAGATATAGCAGTGGATCGAATGATAAAAATGTGGCAAAACATTTTTAAATACATATTTATTTGCCTGTCCCAACTTAGTTAATTCACCACGGCTCATGAACGTTTTCTGGTATGTTTGAGTGTGTGACTTCATTGATATATAGGCTTGCATAATCTATGGGTTGTTAAGTTTGTTAGTATTTGACAGATTAGATTTATCTGGAGGTCTCAGAAAATTGTAGTAAGAAACACTTAATTGTGTGGTATAAGACCATGTTTTGTAACTTTGAAGATGTAAAATGTTCTCTCTATTTATGTGAAATTGAATGTGTGGCATATGTGCACCTGCTCTTATGATAAGTCAGCAAGAGGCAGAGTGCCAGGTACACGCCCCCCCAGGCCACTTGTAATATGGAGTGGACACTAATAATAGTAATAATAATAGAAGCAATATTAATTACATATTAAATTTGGATTAATCATTTCAGAAACTCAAAGATGCATAAATTACGTGAAGGAAGAACAGTGTGTGCGGCTAGCTAATGATACATGTAAGAAAATAAGCAGACAATTGAAAGAACATTACAATATTAGACAGTGCCATAATGTAGAATTACATGCAGGTATTACAGGCACTGAAGCCAGTTTGCGCAGACTTGTGACAGATGGTCACTCACAGTGTCTCATCACCTGGACTAGAAGCTACTCTCCTCTTCACTGTGAAGACATGGATGGATGTGGGGGCAATTGCCTAACTGCCACCTTTCATGGAAGTGTGTGAACAGAGACACCAAACCAAAGCTGAAAAAGCATTCCTAGAAGCTCACCCTACTTTGTTTCTTAATTAAATTAATTAGCTTGTGGTTACTTTTGACTAACATTCCCATTTTTCTGGATGGTGTACTGGAATGTATCAAATTGCTATATTTTAGCCTTTTTAAAATATCTCATCTTTTTTGGGACAAGCATGATGGGAAGCAGTTATATAATTGTGGCCTACAGGCAATCACTGTTGGATTAACATGATATCTTGTACGTCATGTTTTTCTAGTTGTCAGTACTTTTATGATCATACTTCATGCCGCTCAGTGTACAAAGCTCTGGTCTTGTGAATTAAGCATGCAGCTGCCTAAGAGTATGCATTGTATTAAGGTGGAGTTGGGCAGGAGCTGTGAGGAAATTCCAAAGAAATGGCAGCTTTACTATAAGGAAGTCAGATCGTTTGCAATGTGGCAATAGCCTGTAATGGCTACAGTACAAAGCCATCTTATGTTCAACTGAATTTGTAGTGTGATTTTTTTCTGTTGCAAGATGACCCAAGTAGGCTATGCTTTGATATCAGGCTTCTAGGATCTGTTAGGCTTGTGTTGCTATTCTTCTCACTAAAACAAGCTGCAACGTTCTTTAATTAAAACAATGATGGTTAATTTTATCAGAAGAACATAAAAATGTTGGTGCATGCATGAAATTGGAGCAATACTTATACATGTCAAAAAGAGTTTAGGTCAGGTGCATTGTGGCTTGCAAACTTATGTGTCATGCCTGGACTTCAATTTGTAAGACAAAGGAATAAAAACATTATATCAACTAGCAATACCCAAAAGGTTTTAATTAAATGAACACATTTACCTAAAATAAAATGGAAAACACTTAAAATGATTCATATTGGCTTTACTTGACAAATGTGTTGCAGTGGAAAGGGAATTAATAAGCATAGTGTAACATAGTATATTTGTCAACTCTTGCAATAAAGGCAGCTGTACACAGATTCCATTTTTCTAAAATACCAGCAGCATGTTAGGTCATGATAGAGGAACAACAAGGGGTTTATCGTCATGCTGGAATGTGAATGTGGGGAACTCAGGCTTGCCCATTATATGAAATTATTTAATTAGTTTAAATTCAGATCTTTTCTGTACAGCTATACAATACATAGTGTACATTAGTCATGCTCAGTTACTGCAGTATTGTAGCTACATATTATCAGAAAGGTTATGCATGCATTTTTTTTTCTTGAGTGTTAATATTGAATGGTGCATTGCAGGTTAACAAGTGGGGTATAAAGTGCAGAAATTAAGGTCTACAAACAAAGAATTTTGCCACTCAACTGTTTATAAAAGAAAGCAAAGATAGTTTGTGAGACAGTTTTTCAGCTTTAAGTAATGTTTCTTCTGCTAAAACAAAGTCAAGAATATGTATTGTCAATATCCTAAACGGTGATGATTTAATAATTGAAACTCTTGTTTGGTTTTGCTCTGATCCATAATTTATTCTCTTTCTGTCAAGATACTCTTGATATATTGAACTGGTTTCCCCCCCCCCCAAGGTTTATTTCTTTGTTCATTCTGAGGAGACGGTTGATGTGTGGCTCTGTGGGTTAAGTATCTTCTCCTGTGTCTGGAGGGTTGCCAGTTTGGATCCTTTGGCTGGCAGAATATCATCATATGACTGTTAGGCCCTTGACCCAAAAGCCTGAATACCTGCTCCAGGAGTCCCGGATACAATCCTGACCCTGCACTCTGACCCCAAGCTTTGCTCTCACCTATATGTGTGTGTGAATCTCACAGAGAGCAAGAAGAGATATGCAAAGATTATGGAATTCCTAAGTACCTGTGCTTGTACAAATAGGAAATAAATGTATCTTACTAATAGTCCTGCATGGTATGCAGTGTCAAACTCGACTTTGCATGTTCTGCACATGCAATAGTAATTATTATTTTTATCTTTCATATTTATGCTATTTTATCTAATTGTCACATTGCCTGGACCATGATAATCAGTTTGGTCGAAATGTGGCTTGGACGGTATATAAATTTACATACCATCCAGACATTATACTGTACTATACAGTATTTTCAAAAGCAATGCAATTCTGGGGTCCTGGAGATGAAATTCTCTTGGTGAGAGGCCCCCACAATAAGATTCGCCAAGTGCAAGTCATCAATAAGTTTCACTACAACATTTTACTTTTATAGGTAACACAACTTGGTAAACTTTGCAATTTTAATGATTGTTCCTTTTTATGATGATCTAGTATATGATTATGTTATGTAAAGTTTGCCACTGCTTTTGCTTGAGCTCTGCTTGCACTCTCCATGCTAATAGTAAACATTTTCGTCCTTGCTGTTGTACTCATTCATCAACCATGTAGTGTGTTTATGAGAAATTAAACAAAAATTAGTGAGAAGGAGCAAAACCAACAAGCAAAAAGACTGTCACCTTCCACTGTATGGAAATATTTTGCATTCCATAGGGACAATATTAAGCAATAGCAAGTGATTTGTTGGCTCTGTTTTGTAGTGATGCACCGATTGCCGGTTTCTTGGCCGATTCCGATTTTTTTCTTTTTTTTTTGTAAGTGTGACCTGCCAATACTAATTTACTAATTTTTGCAGATTACGATTTTATTACTACAATTGATAGTGTATACAAATGAAAATCTAATTTTCTTCAATGCAAAAATTTATTTCCATAATAAAAGAATTTAAACGTTAGTTTCCTCCAAACTGCACTACATTAAAGGACCTTCTCTCACTTAAACAAGTCCATAAGTCCAATTTCCAAGTGCCCTGTGACTGGAAAGAGGTACAAATAAGTTACCTGAAAATGTGCTGCTGTACTCGTGACTTTATCTGACATGTTTCTGAGTTTTTTTGGCTCATCTTCAAGTCTATAGGTTACAAACCTCCAATTAAAACTAAAGTGTACTGTTCTCTTCCAGATAATTGATGCAGGTTAATATTATTAATACCAACATTGCATGTTTTGCACATAATATTCTTAAATCGCTAGTAAGTCATATTAAGATCAGACACACTAACACAGGGGGTTAAAGTTTCGCTGAAATATTTTTACTCTAGGAAAAAACATCAGCTAGCTTTGTAATTTTAATGATTATTCCTTTTCAAGATTATCTAGTATACGTTTAATAATCAGTTTAGAGTTTACTTCCGATGTTTTGCCACGTTTTCATGGTGGTTCACTTTTATAATGTATTGCAAATTGAAACCTTTTGTCTTCTATCACAGTGAAGAACTTCCATGCTAACAGCGTGTTAATGTGTGGCCCTGAGTGTGTATGCGGCTGTGAGGTTATTGCCTGTACCGCTTTGCATATGATGTGGTTAATGCATAAAACGGACATGCCCTGCATTGGAAATACATGTGACTGACCAGCTGGTCTCCAGTCAGGGCAGAGCATGCTAAAAGTCAGCCGATTGGTGCATCTTTACTGTTTTCTGTCTGATGGGACAACTCATGGCAACAATGGCAAACTTATTTGATAGATTAACTCGTTCTCTTTCGCTATAGTTTATTTTGGGTACATTTTAAGCTTTTCTCTTGTTTTATAAATATCACAGTATTCAACTCAAAAAAAAAAAAAAAAAAATCACAGTAACACTTAAAGCACTCTTGTATAATGGCTTATACTGACTATAGTAATGCATTATAATGTATATATATTGCATTATAGATGACAGCTTCATAGAGCATTTAAAATGTGTAATAAACATGGTTATAATGTCATGCCTTTTTATAAACAGTTGGTTTGTGCTTACAATACTTTTTGAGTGCATTATAATGGTATCTATAATGCATCATAATGACTGTATTAAGTAAAGTGTTACTAAATTCCCATGTTATTTAGCCCTACTTGCAAACATTATCACAGCTTTGAAAGACCATAGAGGTATTGGAACATCAGTTTCTCCTGTAATCTTTGCTTGTTTAAAGTTGTTTTGGGTTTGTCTTTGTTTTTTAGGTATCATGGGTAATTAACCTGGCAGATTTCATGTACTATTAAAGAAGTTTGACGGTTATTACAGTATTGGATCAGTTCAGTTATATTCAGTGGGTCCTTTTTGCTGAATATTGCATCAGGATTGTCATTTATTTTATGCATCTTATTTTAAAAAAATGATTGATCACTGCTTGTAACCTGAATATTGGTTTTCGGTTTCCAGTCCTGTTCTTCTACTAGCAACCTTGAGTAACTCGCTTCGATAAATAATCCACATTGAATGGAAAACTTTATTGCTTAACTTTCCTGTGAAATATATATATATATATATATATATATATATAATAGGTCCTGTGGTGGACTGGCGACCTGCCCAGGGTTTACCCTGCCTCTCGCCCAAAGATACTGGGATTGGCTCCAGCTTCCCCGCAACCCAAATGGATAAAGCGTTATAGATAATGGATGGAGATTTATATAATATGGCATTTACCTGACATTTTTCTATAATCCAGATGACAATGGATGAAAAGTATGTGAACAACATCTGGGATCTCCTAAAGAACGCCATCCAGGAGATCCAGCGGAAGAACAACAGCGGCCTGAGCTTTGAGGAGCTGTATAGGAACGCCTACACCATGGTGCTCCACAAGCATGGAGAGAAGCTCTACACAGGTCTCCGGGAGGTCGTTACAGAGCATCTAATTAACAAAGTATGAAGGTTTCCCACAATACACTGCAGGAATATGCTCTTTATAGGCAATTAGGGCCTGGCACAAATTTTTGGTATAAGTCAGTTTATTACTTTTGTTTTACGTTAGTGCTTCTTTCGTACAAAGCTTGATAATATAATCTCTTGCTATCAGCATGTGTTTAGACCTTGGGGAATTTTTTATAGGATCTCATATAATCACTTTTATTATGTGTCTTTCCTTGCAGGTTCGTGAAGACGTCCTAAATTCCCTAAATAACAATTTTTTGCAAACATTGAATCAAGCTTGGAATGATCACCAGACAGCCATGGTGATGATCAGAGACATACTCATGTACATGGTAAGCATCTGGCTTTTATTGAACAGTACTTGACTGGCATTTGAATTCATAACTATGTGTTTACAGGTGCTTTCAAATTAATCTTTTGTGTAGTAACATTTGGTCAGCTGTGCCGTTTTGTAAATGATTCTGTAATTTAGAACTAGGGTGCATTGTTTGCATTCAGTAGCCATACCACTGGTTAGGTTTGCCGGCCAAACTGCATTAATTTATTGCCTACTGGAAAAGACATGGGGGAAGATTCAAACCCAGTGTTTGTTTCATTAGACTTTGTTGATCATACCAGATTCTCTTTCAGTAAATCCTCACTGATATGAAGTCAGACCATCCCAGGTTTACCAGAGTAGTTTATCTTTCAAATTGCTTTATGGCATAATATAAAAACAGGAAAAAACTTCATAAAAGGAAATTTTATGCCATGAACACGGGTTTGGGGTAAAAGCCACGTGATTTCCCATGGAAAAGGCCCATATGATGGGATTAGGAGGTATATGGAAGAGGCTTTTCAGGAAGGCTAGCCTGCAGTAACCTCTAAGTGATGAGATCTCTTCTGGGTAGAATGTAATCCTGAATCACTCTGACATTGGGGTTCACAGTCCCCAGTCCATGGCCAGTACTCCGCTGCCCCGTGGAATGTTGGGAGTTTTGTGGAGGAAAGGACATAGGTTTGGTTTCAGCATTGGTGGGGACCAAATCAGTCCCTCACCTCCCACCCTGCTAAATACATTCTCTCTCATTCTCTGACAACCTTAACCCCTACTCAACTATTATAGCCTTAACCATAAGTAACCAAACAAAAGTTGGTTTTTTTGCGCGTTCGTTCGTTCGTTCATTCATTCATTAATATTATAAAATTGAGGTTTATATTGTTGGGACCTGAAAAATGAAAAAATGTTACCACAAGCTAAAAAGTAACAAGTTTAATCACATCGTTGCCAGCAAAGTGAATGTTTAATGTAAAAGTGACTGAAACTTGCTTGTCATCATGTGCTTTTACTCTGTGGAAAAAATAACCCTTTGTAACCATGCTTTGTGCAAAATTGTACCAAACAATCATTTTAAGATTCTGATGGTATATATATATATATATTTATATATAACTATTATTGTTATTATTACTATTACTGTTTATTATTATTATTATTATTATTATCATTGTTATTAATAACAATATGTTAAGTGATGATAATGATATTAAATTATATTTTATAATCAGGGTATTCATAAAGTTGGTGTTTGTTGTTTTTGTTGTTCTGTTCATTCTATTATTGTGTGGACCTCAGATTAATCTTCAGCTGACTCATTCATCTTTCTCCCTCTCTGGATCACTAGGACCGGGTCTACGTCCAGCAGAACAATGTGGAGAATGTGTACAACCTGGGTCTCATCATCTTCCGGGACCAGGTGGTGCGTTACGGCTGCATCCGGGACCACTTACGGCAGACACTGCTGGACATGATTGCGCGCGAGAGGAAGGGCGAGGTGGTGGACAGGGGAGCAGTGCGCAATGCCTGCCAGATGTTGATGATTCTAGGACTGGAAGGGAGAGCCGTCTATGAAGAGGATTTTGAGGCACCATTTTTAGAAATGTCTGCTGAATTTTTCCAGGTATTTTTTTTATCAATATTTTATCAGTTATAGATCATTTTATGAACTGCAAATGTGTGTTCAGTTTTGTTGAGAATGACCTATTTTTGTTTCCATCTCAGATGGAGAGTCAAAAGTTTTTAGCAGAAAATAGCGCCAGCGTCTACATCAAGAAGGTCGAGGCCCGAATCAATGAAGAGATTGAGCGAGTGATGCACTGCCTGGACAAATCAACAGAGGAGCCCATCATCAAGGTGGTGGAGAGAGAGCTGATTTCTAAGCACATGAAGACCATTGTGGAGATGGAGAACTCTGGTCTTGTTCACATGCTGAAAAACGGAAAGACAGAAGGTAGCCCGGCTTTCTTCAGCAACCTGTTTCTAGATAATGTAAAACTTCTATTCAAAATCACCCTAAGCTGATGTTTGGTCTTCATTATTGGAAATTGGAAATGCCCCGTCATTCTGTGAACCAGATCTGTTAAGTCATAACTTTTGAATCACATGGCAGTACTTTTGCTGGGGCCAACCTGGGTACAAACCATTAAGCCACAGTGTGGTGTGTTTGTGTGTTTTAATTGATTTGAAACAAAATAGCTAAAGAATTCTCCTTCTACCACTTTGCCATAAGTAAGACAAAACGGCATGTCTGAATAACGAGGGTTGGTTATTTGTGCATTGAAAAAAAAAATATTAGAGATGCACCGATCCGATGATCCCTTTTTGACGGATCAGGTATCGTCCATATATGACCGATCCACTCCCAACACTTAGTCGCACGATAGTTCTTTCCCGTTTTTAGATGTTTTTTTGTGGCATTCAAGCTGAATGGTAACACTGCCACTCAGTTTTATTGCTACTGAGTGGGTGTGAGCGCACTGACTTCTGCCTGCTCTGACATCATCCCCATACCACTTGCGTACGCAATTGTGCGAGGCAACACGATTAATATGGAAAACGGCAATAGATGATTTTGGAATCGCTAGCTTGGGCTGTTTTGTGTGTTTGCTGCAGCTTGTGATATGTGAGGGACTGCTGTCTCAACGATGTGTAAGTGATGCGTTTGCCAGTGAGAGAGAAATTGTGGGGCATTTTAAGCATTCGGCACTTGCATATCCTCGCTTGGAAGAT
Source organism: Mormyrus hasselquistii (assembly GCA_026779605.1). Taxonomy (NCBI): domain Eukaryota; kingdom Metazoa; phylum Chordata; class Actinopteri; order Osteoglossiformes; family Mormyridae; genus Mormyrus; species Mormyrus hasselquistii. Next base: position 17,754,908 of record JAODKE010000047.1, on the reverse strand, counting down.
ATTCAAACTGAACTGTAAAATGCCTCAAAAAAACACTTAAAACAAGATGTACAAACGAAGTGGAACAGTACATTATGTATGTTTCTAGTAGCATAATTAAAGATTTTTTTGGCATACGTTTTTCATCTGTATTTACTAGTTCAAAAATAATATATTAAGTATAAATATATAATGTGTTTATGAAATTAAAATATTAAAAAGATCTCTAGTATTGGAATCTGTATCCGTATTGGCAATATCAGAATCGGATTGGAACTGTAAAAATGTGGATCGATCCATCCCTAAAAAAATAAATCAAATTTAAAAATCAAAAATATAACAATCATAATGGACCAAAATCTGTGTTCTCTACCATCGAGCATGGTGGCCTGTTTGTAGCTGAATTTGCTTAAATTCCAGAGAGACTAACTTGCTGAGACTGTTCCTGTCTTGCTCGTCGTACACACACTCGGATGATATCGTCTCAAATGCATTAGAATGTTGGATATGTTTTAAGGAATAAAATAAGGAATAAGTTGGTATAACAGAGCTGACAAACAGTCTTGGTTTTATCACCTATTTATTTATCCAGTGCTGGTTTAACTTTTTGGAAATTATGACTGTCTAACCAGCATTAGCAGTAACCAGCTCACAGCCTCAGTTAGCATAATGTTTTCCATTTGGATCTACTTGTGAATTTAGTTTATATCTATGTTGAGAAACATGATTATTCGTTTCATTGTGCATACTGAACTGAAAACGATGTACAGATCATGTACCAATATTTTCTCCTGGGAGAATAGCTATATTCATTGCTCTATTTGAATGAAAAGAATTTTGTCGCCTTTTTTGTCACACTTAAAGATTTCTTGCTGGAAAAAAGAAGTTATGGTGATTAATGTTACAGGTTCGGCCATTGTGGTTAGTTTGGAATGTCAGACTACAGAAACAGATTTTACGTCACGTGTTGTGTCATACTTATCAAGCAGATAACATTGCAGGTTGTCATTCAGGCTACATTGTTTCCACTCCTGGGTGGCATGTCTTTCCCTTGGAACTTGCTGAGGTCTCTTACTCCTGTTTCTTGTGTGTCTCAGACCTGGCCTGCATGTACAAGCTGTTCAGCCGTGTCCCGAACGGACTGAAGACCATGTGTGAGTGTATGAGCTCTTATCTGCGAGAGCAGGGCAAGGCTCTGGTTTCTGAGGAAGGCGAGGGCAAGAACCCAGTGGACTATATACAGGTAACCAGATCCAGCCCTTAATAACTGTTGGTGCTTTTTCTGACACAAGGAATTGGCCTAATCGTACAGTACCATGGGCTACCCTTGCTGGAGGTGAGGGCAGGATAGTGCAGATCCTGAGAACTGTAGTCCACATTTCTTGTACACCATGATGGAATTCAGAATTGAGTACTATACACGGTGCTCATGGGACATATTGTTGTCCCCGTTTGCTGCTAATAGCATTAAGACAGGTGTGTAAAGTTACAAGCTGTTGTACTATTAGATTTTGCTCACACGTCTCACACATTGTATAATTTGTTGGATCTTTTTGGATTTTTCCAGCCAAAATGTGGAGGTCTGCAATTTAATTTGTCTGCTATGATCTTTAATCTGGGTTGTAACAAGAAGATGAAAGATGCTTTTCCTGCCTGAAACAGTCTATGTTGCAGCTCTGTTATTAAAGCTCTTGTTTGTTCATCTAACCCTTTCTCCATCTTGTCTTTTCAGGGGCTATTGGACCTGAAAACTCGCTTCGACCGCTTCCTACAGGAATCCTTTAATAATGACCGGCTATTCAAGCAGACCATCGCTGGTGATTTTGAGTACTTCCTCAACCTTAACTCACGTTCACCCGAGTACCTCTCCCTGTTCATTGACGACAAGCTGAAGAAAGGGGTAAAAGGGGTGAGCTCCCTTCCAGTCCGGTCTGCTTCATTTAGCCTGTAATTCACATGAGGGCACTTTGGTTGTTTCTTTTCTGCACCGCTTCTGTTAACCGCTTCTTCTGATCGCTGCAGCTGACGGAACAGGAAGTGGAATTCATCTTGGACAAGGCCATGGTGCTGTTCCGCTTTATGCAGGAAAAGGACGTCTTTGAACGGTATTACAAGCAACACCTGGCCAGAAGGCTCCTCACCAACAAGAGTGTATCTGATGACTCTGAGAAGAATATGATCTCTAAGCTAAAGGTAGGTGTGTTGTTGGATGGATGGATGGATATTTCATGGATCCCAGGGGGAAATTTGTTTGCCTATGACAGTAGATGGGTGGAATTAATTCATGATCCAATTTTGCCATTATCCCCTTTTCTGCCTCCAGTGGGTATGGGGATGTATGCTGTGATGGATTATTGCTGGAGAAGGTGGTGATGTGAAGAGCTCATGTGTATAACTGTGTGCGGTGATTATCTTTTTAACAAGTGCCCCTGTGTTTGTCATCTGGGCAGACAGAGTGTGGCTGTCAGTTTACCTCCAAGTTGGAAGGAATGTTTAGAGATATGAGCATCTCAAACACCACCATGGATGAGTTCCGGCAGCACTTGCAGACAACAGGGGTAAGGGATACCTACTGCAGTCATATGCAGGCTTTAAGTGTAGAGTGTCCCCTACAGTGACAGATGGTTCACTGGATGGCAGATACAGTCAAGTATTCATTCATGGTAGCTGCATATGTGGTGTTGCCCATATGAACTAACGATTTTGCTGAAAGTGACTGAAATGTAATAGTCATTCCCATTGGCCTCCAGGTCTCTCTTGGTGGTGTTGACCTCACAGTAAGAGTGCTCACAACTGGTTACTGGCCCACCCAGTCAGCAACGCCCAAATGCAACATCCCCCCATCGCCCAGGCATGCTTTTGAGGTGTTCAGGAGGTAGGTCTGTCAGCTGCAGGAAGCCACAGGAGTTAAGTGCTCAGATGCCAGTCACTGGCTACCCTCTGCACCCATAGTATGTATTATTTGATTGAGAAGTGAACCCAAAGGTGATCACATTCGTGCCATCCACAGGTTCTACCTAGCCAAGCACAGTGGCCGACAGCTTACACTCCAGCATCATATGGGCTCAGCAGACCTCAACGCAACATTTTATGGGCCAATCAAAAAGGTGGGAAACCCTCATTCTTGGGCAGTGCTGCATCTCAGTAGGTTCTACTGTTGTTGCTGTTGGTACTTGTTCCCATTCCTTGCCAGTAGTAATAATCTCTCTTTCCACAGGAGGATGGTTCAGAGGTGGGTGTGGGCGGTGCCCAGGTGACCGGCTCCAACACCAGAAAACACATTCTTCAGGTCTCCACCTTCCAGATGACAATACTCATGCTCTTCAATAATAGGGAAAAGTGCACATTTGAGGTATGACTATGGTACCTCACTCGAAGACTATACTGGGTCCATGTTCCACTTACTGCATGGCTAACTTTTGTCACTGCTCCATGTCTCTCTACATCGGCACCCTTATAGGAGATCCAGCAAGAGACGGACATCCCCGAGCGGGAGCTGGTGCGAGCGTTACAGTCCCTGGCCTGCGGCAAGCCCACGCAGCGTGTCCTCACCAAGGAGCCTAAATCCAAGGAGATTGAAAATGGCCACGTGTTCACTGTCAATGACCAGTTCACCTCCAAACTGCACAGAGTAAAGATTCAAACAGGTGTGCCTTGTTGTTTTTGGGAAATTCCAGTATGAGATCAAGTAGGAGAAACATTAGGATTTAATTATTTTTCTCCTCTCAACCCCAGACCATCTAATGGTCATTTCCTAGTTTGGAAATCAACCATAGCATGACCTTCACATTAGCATTATGTATCAGGTCATATGTTGGTTTATACAGTTTGACTGTGCGAGAATTGTCACATCCTGTCAAAGAAAATTTTTAAATCTGTTTATCTGGATCAGAAGTGTATTATTGCTCAGGATTTAACATGAAAGTGAATTATTAGTAAGACGTGATATGCTACTGGTTGAGTTATCAAATGCATGGGTATATTACTATGCTTGTGAGGCTACAAACACTGGGGTGGATAGGTGGTTTTGAAATGGCTAAGCAGACACACTTTAACAGACATACTTTTATACTGTGTAAAGATAATTTAGACAGTATTCTGTGACTCGGTCCTGCACATCACACCTCGAGCGTCAGTTGCCATGTTCTGACTCGCACCGTGTGCACAGTTGCTGCTAAACAAGGGGAGTCCGACCCAGAAAGGAAGGAGACACGGCAGAAGGTGGACGACGACAGGAAGCATGAAATCGAGGCCGCCATCGTACGCATAATGAAGTCCAGGAAGAAGATGCAGCACAATGTATTAGTAGCAGAGGTGAGCATAGAAGATTATAGGGGCAGTGAGGGGTTATGGGGGCAGTTATAGAGGGGCTGTGGGATCTGGAGCAAGATATAGGAGGGAGTGTGGAAGGTTGAAGGCTTTATAGATCTCAAAGGAAATATGTAGCAGGTGCAGCAGCAAATAGTGGACCATGATAGACAAAATATAGCCATGGAAAAAAAAAGACCACTAAATATTTTAAACAATTCTGCTTTGTTAAATCCTAGTTTAGTTGTGGTTCTGCTGGCAGAAGGCTATGCTGAGCAGCAGGTAGATTCCAGGTTAAAAATTTCCAAGACTATAGTACACAAGAATAAGGTGAAGCAGGAGACACTGGGACCAACCAGAAACCAGCCGGGTAGAGGGCAGAAGCGGCATTCTAATGCCAGTGATGACCGTTAACTTGCAGACAGTTTCTCATGAATCGTAGGATGACATCAAATGACCTTCAAATGGAATGGGAAACATTAAATGCAGGTGTGAAGTGCACTGGTAGGACAGTTCGTATCAGGCTCCTACAACCAGGACTGAAGTCCCATAAAGCAAGGAAGAAGCCCTTCATCAATGAGAAACAGGGAGGAATCCGGTTTGCCAAAAAAAAATGTTATTTAGAAACACACACCCATAAACAGAAATAAAACAAAAAATTGTGCTGTGGTCTCTTAATTTTTTTCCGTGGCTGAATAGATACAAATGACGAGAAAAGGCAAATGACCAAGAAATATAATGTGCTAAAGAAGGGTATGCAAAGGTACAGTCATTTTTTTTTGTGCAGTGTTAAGGTGACCAGGAGGGTGGTGTGTGTACTGTTACTCTTCTCAGATGGCCTGATCTAGCTGCCCTGTCTGTCATGTGTGTCACAGGTGACCCAGCAACTGCGTGCACGGTTCCTGCCCAGCCCCGTGGTAATTAAGAAGCGCATTGAAGGACTGATCGAGAGAGAGTACTTGGCACGGACACCGGAGGACCGCAAAGTGTACACTTACGTAGCATAATCACTTCAGTTGGTGCGGAAGAGCCTGCTCCGGCGAAAGTCAGGATGAGAATTTCAGTGGACTGTTTCTTTGCATGGACAGAGAAAATCCTTTTAACTAAAGATACAAGGAAGCTGAATCCTTCTCCATTTAAAAAAGGTTAAATAAAAGTTAAATAAAATCCAGACATCTATTAAGTGTTCTATATAATTTAAATTGGGCTTCTGTTCCCTGTATTTCAACATGGGTGAACCCGGGTTCCGGCTTGTCACTGTTTTACCCTTGTACAACTTCAACAACAGCTCCTCGGGACAAATGTGAATGCAACTCCTTTTTTCAATATTGTATAAAAAAGAGCAAATATGAATTGCTTTAAAGACTAATAAAATTGTTGAAATCTCTCTCCCGGGTTTTAATGTTCATGTACATGTATTTTTGTGCTCAATAGCACAATCTGCTGGTCGAATGGAAAATGGCCTTTAAATTCTGGCTTGTTGGATCCTAGTGAGTGTGTTTTAATTCTGGGATTGTGGAGGCAGAGGACACTTGCGTAGCATGCGATGGTTGAAAGAATAGAATAATTTACACAACTTCTAAAATTATATATAATTTTATTTTTGTTTTGTTGTTGTTGGGGCATATTGTTAATTTTATTTCCCATTTTTTTCTCCTTTTGCTCCTGGTCTTCCAGATGCAGTTCAGTGGGCTTAGGTTTTCTCGGGTGTTTAAAAAAGGAACCTCAGATTAACAGTGTTTTAATGTGTATAAATGTAAAATATATTGTACTCACTACTTTAAATGGATTGTACAAGGCCTTGTCTTCATCATATTAAATGTAGAAAAATGAAGAATGATCTGCTGATCTTTTTTATTTTACGCTGCTTTTTTCACCTTTTGCAGAAAGAACCCGTTGGGAAACCACGTTAAATATTTAGCCATGATTGAAGCTGTGCTTGTTTTGGCTACTGGCAATGTGCGTGACCGAAGGAGGGATGGTGAGTGTTTACTGTGTGAACTGTTCACCTTGCGCTGATGTTTGTTCACCCGCTCATTCTGGAGCACTGTGCTGACAGATGGGTTTGCCTGAAAAGGCAGAGCTGTTTTGCTCTTAAATGTCAGTTCTTTAGCCTGTTTTTGTCCATTTCTTTGTATGCTTTTATTATTATGATGCAAGTCTGTCTTCCCTGGATTTTTGTGCATTTTTTGCACCGGAATGTTTCTCAGAAAGAAACTGAAGCATTTCACAAGCTGGCCAGTTAGTCTTTTTAACAAGTAGGTTTTAGTTGCTGTGTGTTACAATAGTTCAGTGTTTAGCAAACAGTTTTATATAATATTTTATAATGTGCACACACCGATGAGCCAAAACATTACAACCACCTCCACCCCATGAGCCTTGTCATTCTGGAGATGCTCTGATCCAGTTGTCTGTCCATAACGATTCAGCCCTTATCACAGTCACTCAGATCTGCATTCATGTCCATTTGTTCTACATTCAACATGTCAACTATGAGTATGGAATGTTAGCTTAATGTCTCATATATCCCAGAACCCCAGACTAACAGTGTTTTTAATGTGCATTATTTGAACATGCACTGATTTTACTAGTCAGTCAACCTTTTTCACTTCATGTGTGGGTAGTTATAATGTTTTGGCTCATCAGTGTATGTATATAAGTATGTATGTATGTGTGTCTCTTGCAGTCAGCCAAAATGGAAACGGCTAAAACTAGAATACCAATTTTTGAGTCTTTTAAGGGATTTGCAATAATGGTGATAGTCAGGCTTTTCTTTTTCTAGGTGTGGATTTGTGCTGAGACTAAACCTTCTCTGTGGGTGCTCTGTGTTGCCGGTATTTTGTTCCATTGAGCTGTTAGTTGAGTAAATTAGGTCGAACAGATACATTTTAAATCATTTTTATTGTCTTTAACCATTTGTCAATTTCATATGTTTTCAGGGTAGCAAAATGGCAACATTTATTTCCTTCATCAGCAACAGGCATGGCAGTGGTTCTGATGTTTTTCTAGCAGGATGTCAAACATTGTAGCATTATTGGAGTTTCTGAGATCACCCTATTCCAACAGTGCAGGCTACGCACCCCTAGAACTGAACTGTAACACTGGCACTGTTGGATGACGCCACAAAAATGGGCTGTCCCAGTGTATACAGCAGAGAGGCCCCCTCCACCTTTCCAATGAGGAACATTCAGTGTACCGTTCATTTGCAGTCTTGAGGGCAAAGGCACGCAGAACAGAATGCTAGGTGAGTGAGACACTGTACTCCTTCCTCTCCCATATCATACCAACACCAGTCTGGGTTTGTTGCCTGTACTTTGGTCATGAGGAAGCAAAGGTCCAGCCAGTTGGGCTGAGTTAAGTTGTTTCAGTCCAAAAGAGTGCTTTGGAAAAATCTATTTAGTGTTTAATATGGACACAATCACTAGTATCATAGACCATGTAAGCATAGGTTAATAATATCATTGGGGTGGTCAAACAGGAGAGACTACAGTTCTTTTCAAGTTAATACTGGGCTTTGGGCTCTTAATGAACTAGTCAAGTACACACAGAACTTGTTTGACGGGTCAGTCAGCGAGCCTGAATTGACTTTGATAACTCCTCAAGCCGGGACATGAATTTCTGCTCCTGTTCAGGAGATGTATGGGTCCAGGCAAAGGGGAGGTGGGTTGAAACTGGTCTCCGATCTACAAAATACAGGAGAATGCTTCATTTAAAATCCTCCTGTAAGCATGGATGTTCTCTTGGATTCAGGGTGTTTGAAGGAGTGAAGCTGATTACCTTGAAAGAAGCAGCCACTAGGCAAAGTGACAGCGGCTTGGGAGACGCTCAGCCACACTACCGTGTCGGCACCCTGCTCTGCACTGCGCAGCTTCTCTCGCATCGTACGGTGGAACTCCGGCATCGCCATGGCAATTGCTGGTAATGAACGCCAAGGAGAGGGTGCAAACAAGTGTACAAACACCAGTAATAACCATTTCTCCAGTCCACAGACCTGTTGGCAGCCACTAAGAGCCATTGGATATAGGGAATGGGATTCAGGAACTGGATGATGCTATATGTGTATTTATTTCATCTTTTTAAAACTGCTCTCTATACCTGGGGTATCAGCCCATCCGGGATGCATGGCGGAGAAGTGGATGTTGGCATGAGCCTTTGCCCATTGTTCGGTCATCGCCACCTGCTGCCTCTTGGTCTGTGCGTAGACCATAGTCCCATCAAAATGGTCATTTTCTGACTGCAGATCATCGCTCTGGAGCTTCTGCACCAGCATTCCTCCAGAAGATACTGTGATCTAGGTTTTTCAAGTGGGGGGGGGGGGGGGTAGTACAGAATATCTGAAGTATTTGAAATGTATTTAAATGGAAGAACTGATTTAGAAAACTGTTGTGCATTTAACTATGTACATACCACTCTGGGATCACTGCTTTTCTCTAGTAAGGGAATCAAACTCTTGGTTAAAATGTAAACCCCTAAAGAATAGAGAGAGAGCTTATACTGAATACACAAAGAGCAGCTAAGAATAAAAGACTACATAATGAATGATCAGATTTATTTACAAGTATTAATTTGCCATCTGCTTTTGTACTAAGTGACATACCTGTTGGGTAAATTGTACTCCACTGCCACTACTGATAAGGCTCTTACCTAGAGTGTTTGTTGCAAAGTTCCTTTCCAAGCCCTCAGAGTTTACCTCTCTTTGTTTCAACATGCAACCTGCATTGTTGATCTGCAAGAGATATTGTTTCTCCATTTATTATGGTCTTGTGTTCTTATTTATTTTGCATTCTGCACACACACAATGCAGCCTATATCCTACATGAATTCCTAATCACAGATCAGTCAGTGGTATGTGAATAGTAAGGATGTAACAAAATTAATGGATAGGGACAAGTTTTTTAGTTTTCTTAATGCTTGTTTGCATCATTAGTGCTGATGTCATCCTGATTTGATTTCTAAGCCAGCAAGCTGCTAGTGGGTATGAGCAGTAGGATGTTGGACTAGAATTATAATTCAGTTATTTTGCAGACATTGTTTCTGCAAAACAACATACAATTGAGAAAGCAGAGTCAGAGTCCCTGGAGTTAAACATCTTGTCCAAGCAGCAGCTCTGGAATTTGAGCTGGTGACCTTCTGATCGCAGGCACTGCGCTGTAACCCCCTGAGCTGCATGCTGCCCCCAGCTAGAAGGCTTACAATAATGTTCGCTTAGAGGTAGAGCTGTGTCTGGGCCTACCAGTACATTCAGCTGCTTGTACTTTTTCTTGAAGCCCTCTGCAAACTCCAGAACTTTCAGCATTTCAGACATGTCCAAGAGATGTACATAAATTTCCTTAAACAGAAACATGAAATATTGTTTAAATCAGAAAACCATACTTATTTGAAGATCAAATATAAAACTCACTGATAGATGTCAAGTGGTTGTTTTCACGTGATGTTTGAAACGGCTCACGTGACAATATTATATCTGGGTTCTCTATGAACTGGTGTTTACCTTGTTTCCTGTCTCTTTGACAATGTCAGCTTTGGCCTTCTCTGCTTTTTCCTTGTTCCTACACACCATATGAATCGTACCACCTGGAAAACAAAGGGGGAGCAGCCAATGAATTAGGAATGCTGCCCCTGATTAGAGTATAGGTTCATTACAAGAAGAGATTAAATTATGGTCTTTGTAACCTGAAAACTTCTTGTGCCACACCCCCCTCCCCCCCCAAACACCAAGGTTGTACACCTTTGACAGCAAACCTTTCTTGGCAATGGCAAGAGCCGTGGCCTTTCCAATTCCACTGCCAGCTCCTGTGATCATAAAGGTTCGTCCTGCTACTGCGACCTCCATGTCCTTATCCACAAAGTGCTTGGAAGCTGCTTCAAAGCCATTTCTGCAGCAAACAGTCAGGTACTCAGGTTCATGGACATTGCCAATCAAAATTCAGTAGTTCTGATAGGAAAACACAAAAAGAACCCCCCCCCCCCCAAACTCCCACCCCTTTAATGTCCTCCATTTTAACTCATTTTCACTTGACATATAAAGTGTTGTTGGTTGATACATTTCACATGCTGTCAGAAATTTGTTTTTTGAGGAACAAAAATACCCCCAATATATTTTCATTACCCCATGAAATATATAACATTAGAAATGATAAAGTTATAAGTCTTACTAATGTTTTAATGTACTTCCAAATTTAATATTTCGTAGTATACACCAAAACTGTGTATTAAAATTACTTTATCCCTGAAAAAATTTCGCATGTGAGACATTGCGGTACGCTCCTTAGGATCACATTTATGAATAACTGTATGCCTGTGTGGTGATTATTAGATGAAAACACTACGTCAAAAATGAAACCTTGAGTTGAACTTATGAAACTTAGCTTCTTCAGTGGCCAAAAGGGAGAAAAGTTAATGATGAGAAATGTTCCGCCTTTAATATCCTAAACCTGCTGCAATTAAATATCAGATTTTAGTCGTGAGGCGGAACTAGGAGGATTTCACTGGGGGATGCTTATGGTCTCATCTAGTGCAGCATCACCAGTTACATGAGATCATAAGAGGGAACAAAAACAAAACACTTTTTGTAGATAACAACGGATCAAGGCCGTGCGATTGGCGACAAGCGGCTCTCTCAATGCCGGTATTGTCTGTCGCTCCTTGTGACTGCTGCAGGGGCTGGATGAGCGCCTCGGATTATTCCCGGTAAATGAGCGCTCTGTTCCGGGCGTTGTTTTCGCCGCCCGATTTGAATCGATTAGGTAAAGAATACTTAAAAGAAATGAATTTCATTGCATTTAAACTTATGTCTACATTCCAATACTAAAGGGGGTATAGAAAATGGAGGAATGGAGTGATCTGATGCAATGTCAGAATGTTTAATGTTAAATCAACGCATAAATCAATTAAACTCACTACAATAAAGCCAGACAATGTAAAAGCAATTTTAATATTTTAACCAACTTAGCAGCAGCACCAAAGATCCCTGGAACAGCATATATAATGCACTTTAAACAAAGTTCAGAATTATCAATTCCTTTTTCTACTCCATGACATTGTACTGAAGAATAAAACAAAACGTTTAACGCCTAACTGCAATATAGAGCAAATCTTTCATAATCAAACGTGAAAACCAGCCAAAGTGACAAAATTGCCAAGATGCAAAACATATTCAAATAAATTTCTTCCTACCTGGTATACTCATTAATTCCCTTTAAGAACCAGACGATATTCCGATATACAGACATTGTTAACCAGTCCTCCCTTTACTTACACACGCTCTAACTGTTATGAGTGAGTTCGCTTGTCACCCCTTGAGGTTTATTTTCATGCGTTACATGCTGCCATCTAGCGGTTGCTGTTATATGGAAAGCCGGGAAAGGGCAGAGAGGGTTAGCTCCTTACTCACGCTGTATTAGCCTACATTATTTGAAGTAATAAAAAAACTGAAGAATCATGGATAATAATTAAATTACTTGAAAGTGTCTGTTTCCGCTCAACACTTTAAGAAATAAAACTGCTATCTCGCTTAATGCTTATTATTGTAAAACCCAGAGCATTTGATAATAATTAATAATATTTTATTACACTATTATTATTATTGTTGTTGCTGAGATTATTTAGCAGACATTGTTAGGCATACTAGTCTGTTATCTATCCATCTCCCATAACTAAAACAGGGTAGCGTACAGGACAAGGCAGGAAATACACAAGCACAAACTACGGCTCTTTAGAAAGACTGCGCAGTCCAGATGCAAAGCCGAGTGTGGGATTTTTGCAACATAATATATATTAAGTTGGTATATTTTACAATATTTTGTTATGATTATGCCTGTATGTCTTATATTGCACTTGCATTATCTTGCCCTGTATTGTACTGCTGTGTGTCTTGCTCCTCATGTCCCCGCCTTAGAACTAATCATCATCATGCCAGTATTAAATTGTTTTTGTGTTGGGCAAATATCTATTAACAACAAAGACCCTTAGTGTTTGACAACTAACACCCATCAGAAGAAAAGGTCGTAACCGGCAGAATACACACGAGAGCGCTTCCCCAGGTAAGAGGCAAATGCGCCAATCCAACACGTCTGCTTTAGACACGCAAGCAGTGAGTTTTCCAGAGAGGGGCGGAGTTTTGGAACTTTCTGTTCTGAGAATTCTGGGAAAGGCAGATATGAACCCGTCTAAGAGAGTCAACCTATGCGAAATAACGCTCTGATTTTGGATAATCTTTTAATATACTTTTATCAGTACGACAGAGGCATTATTTCAGAAAATGGTAAGTCAGTCGGGGCTTTTGTTCGAAAGAGGTATTACACCCTACTGCGCGTTTCAATTTTGCGTATTTAAATAGTCAACACCATATCTGCACCTGTTCCCAACAGGTGACAATTTTATTTTTCCTTCGGAAGTTTGATAGAGTTAGTTATTTTTTTGTGCGCTGCCATGATTAAGTAGATAGTAAACGTAGATGTTGGCGATGAGAATGGAGATTATTTTCTGTTTGCATGTACTCATACCGGTCAAACAAAGTTCTCAGTCTGCCAGAACAGGTTTTCTCTACGTCGCCATTCAGCTTGTAATTTTGTGACGGTTCCAATCTGGTTTGTACGTACTTTTATGATGCCTTATCAGTACATTTTATAATTACCAAATGTAAGTGCTTTTTAATTATCTCCTCGATTTACTGTTGGAGCCATTTAAGCGTTGTTAAAAACATGTATTTTGCAAAATTAAGTTATACGGGGGAATGGCCACTGCTGTTGTAGAGAAGTATAAATAGGCCTACATCGATTTCCTTGTTCGAATTTTGAGTTTAATACTTTTATATGACATTACTTAACATGGAAAGAGACTTACCGTTTCAATGCCGACTGGTCATTTTGGCCTTTGAAACAATGCACAATAAGGCACATCCGAAATGGGAAGTATGCCCAGAAATGCCTGGTTTTTTGAACCACCAAATTCTGCAGGCAGCACAACAATTGGTGGAAGAAGTAGGGATCTTGGCTTACATCACTGACTTCTCATCGATTGCCTTGTTTAAACAAGAACTGGAAACTTAATCAACATTACTTCAATTTTATAATTGTTGGGCCTGTCAAACACTCTCCCCCATGACAGTATCTGAGAGTCTTCAAACAGTCCTCACACCACATTATGGCTTTTAAAGATTTCCTTAAAGAATATGGACGTAATCAAAAAGCAAGGCTTTGAAGCTCGGAATAATCACTAGAATGATGGTCCTCAATTAAGTCTCATGCCTCTTAATGACCACAGTCTAGCCATTGGTAGCAAGTCATGGTTCAATGTCAGAGACTTGAAGGCTGCTATAGTTGCTCTCCCAGAAGCCTTATCTGTTTATGTATGTGCTTCCTGCCCCTCAGATGCGCTTCCTGTTGCTCTTCAGCCGGCAGGGAAAGCTGCGACTTCAGAAGTGGTTTACGCCGCTTGTGGAACGGGAGAGAAAAAAAGTGGTCCGTGACATGACCCTAATGGTGTTGGCCCGCCAACCTCGCTCCTGCAACTTCCTGCACTGGAAGGACCTGAAAATTGTCTACAAGAGGTGTCTAAACCTCTAAGTCTTTGCAATGACCAATGGTGCTCTTTTCTCTGCTAGACAAAATCCACAGAGTGCCCTGTTCTAAAAGCATTCAGCAGTGCCCCCCGCTTATCTGTGCTTGGTATATTCCAAGACCTGTAGTGGATAGCAGAAACCACAGATAACAGCGACCTAACTGTGGACTCCATATGTAGCATGAATTTTGTGTACTTACATATGGAAACTGTTAACTTGCACACAATAAGACGTTACCAAAATTACAGTAATAAAAGTACATTGTAGTAATACAGTACTGTACTTTTAATGTACTTTCTCAAATAAAAGGGATACTGATGGTTTTTGCTTAATTCTTAAGAGATGATATAGCAACGGAAAAATATGTGTCAAGGGGTGATGGAGCAATGAAAATCAAGCATTTTATACCCCTCAAGGACAAAAGAACAATGAAAAAAGTTACACATTTTACATTTTTTTTGGACTGCTATAAACCATGGATAGGCTTAGCTGAACCTGAAGTTACTGAAACTATGGACATGGGGACTACTGTATATTTGATAACTGTGCAAGCCAGTCTAGGCAGCCAATTGAACTTATGATTGCTGTCCTCAGAACGGCTATACCGGCCTGGGTTAATGAGTACTTGTCCGTGGATTTACACCAGCTCTTTTAAGAAGAGGTGTTTGCTGCAGGAGTACTAGCACTACCGTGCAATAGTAATTATGTACGGTGGATTTAAGACGTGTGCACACTCCTAGTAAAATGCCAGGTTTTTGTCATGTAAAAAAGGCATCAAGATAAATCAATTCTCAAACTTTCCCACCTTTAATGTGGCCTATAACCTGTACACTTCAATTGAAAAACAAGCAAATCTGTTAGGGGGAAAAAAATTAAAAACAGAAAATTTTGACTTGGCAATATTTGCCCACTCTTCCTTGCAAAATCGCACCAAATCTGTCAGATTGTGAGGGTGTCTCCTGTGCACAGCCCTCTTCAGGTCAGCCCGCAGTTCTGGGCTCTGGCTGGGACATTCCAGAACTTTAATTTGCTTTTGGTGAAGCCATTCTTTCGCTGATTTGGATGTGTGCCTGGGGTCATTGTCATTCTGAAAGGCGAAATTTATCTTCAGATTTCTAGAAGACACCTAAAGGTTTTCGGCCAAAATTGACTGGTTGTAACTGTTCATAATTCCCTCCACCTTGACAAAAGCCTCAGTTTCAGCTGAAGAAAAACAACCCCATTGCATGATGCTGCCACCGCCATGTTTCACTGTGGGTATGGTTTTCTTTTTTTTGGTGATGCAGTGCTGTTTTTGCCACGAACATACCTGGAATTGTGGCTAAAAGCCTTGATTTTATTAGACCAGAACACATTTTCCCAAATGATTTTGGAAGACAATGTATTTTTTTGCTTCGGTCTTACGTCTCTACCCCATAGTCCAGACTTATGGCGAACACGGGAAATAATTGTCACATGTAGTACACAACCAGTACTTGCCAGGAATTCCTGTGGCTCCTTTAGTGTTGCCTTAGGCCTCTTGGAAGCTTCCCTGACCGGTTATTTGTCTTGCCTGTTTATCAATTTCCGAGGGACGTCCGGTTCTCAGAAATGTCACCATTTTCACATATTTTCTCCACTTCTTGATGGCTAGCTTTGATGATAGGAATGCCATGGAATTTTTTTGTACTCTTTTCCTGATTAATAACTTTCAACAATGACATCCCTTTGATGTTTTGTAAGCTCTCTGCAAATCGTGGCTTTTGTTGTAGGATGCAACTGTCAGGAAAATCCTACTAGAACAGCTGAACTTTATTTAGAGTCACTTTAATTAATGGAGTGTACCTAAAAAGACTGAATGCTGTAATTAAATCAAATTGTGCTTCAACTAAATTGTACAGGTTATAGGTCACAGTAAAGATGGGGAAAAGTTTTGAAATGTTTTTCATGGTCTCATTTTTTTGCATCACAAAACCTGGCATTTTACCGGGGGTGTGTACACTTAATTAGCACACCCTACAAGCAGTCAATGGGATGGGAAAAATTGACCAGTACTAACCAGTGCTCCTAAATGCAGGTATGCCAGTCTATATTTCTGCTGTGGCCTTGAGGACCAGGATAATGAGCTTTTGGCTCTAGAAATTCTGCACCGATATGTGGAGTTGCTGGACAAGTACTTTGGCAATGTAAGAGCTACGTATTTGACAATGCGTATATTTTATGCTGGCCTGTTCAGAAATCTTCTCATTTTCGTTTAGATTATTATTGATACATTGATTGATAGATTGATTGATGCATTGATACATTTGCTTTGCAGGTCTGTGAGCTGGATATTATCTTCAACTTTGAGAAAGCGTATTTCATCCTGGATGAGTTTCTGATGGGTGGGGAGGTGCAGGAGACCTCTAAGGTGACTGTGGCTAAGTCCATTGAGGCATCAGACATGCTGCAGGAGGTGAGACCTTTACATCACCGTTTTTAGCGGCTGATCGACATAGCAAGCACATTGCTCCATATGCACATTAATGCATCTCATCTCTTGTTTACTGTTATCATCTTGTCATATATTTTGTGAATTTATTGACAATATGCAGTTACATGTATTGCTTAGTTTTATAATATTTTAGGCTTATGGGTGTCAGTGTGGCTCAGTGAATAGCACTGTTCCCATCTCCATCTTCAGGGTTTGGGGCTTGATTTAGTGATTCCCATATGTAGGTGGGCTAAATGTTGTTTCTATATTTCCTGTCTGTATGTCTGTCTACTTTCTATGTATGTCTGTCTGTTTACTTTTGGTGTATCTGTCCACTTTCCATGTATCTGTCTGTCTACTTTCCATGTACCTGACTGTCCGCTTTGTCTGTCTGGCATTCTCTCTCTGCTTCTCTCTGAAATGGGCTGGTATCATGTCCAGAATGTACTCTCCTGTCTTCCTGGGATAGGCTCCAGACCATCGCATAAAAACCGCCCAAGATGGGTGGATGTGTTTGGATTTTATAAATATACCTCATTGCCACCCTTTTCCATCATTTGATTATTGAAGCTGGTAACAGATAGCATGAGCTGACACTCTGGGTGGCTCTCTTCTTCTGCAGACTATGGAAGAGTACATGAGCAAGCCTGCATTCTGATGAATTGCCTGCAAGCAGCAAAATGAACTGGAGAATCATGCTGGTCAACCAGGCTGTCATATATTGTGTAATTTTTGTGCCATAGCGTCCGATGTGGGGAAACTTTGCTTAATTTGGACTGCAGATGCAAAGTGGAAGTTTGTGTGTCACTGTCAAGAACATTTTTATTCACCTCAGTTCAGCTCAATGTATGTGCTGAATTCTTCTTCCTGAATATGAGTGATGAACTATATTATGAGGCCAAGTGCTGGTTCTCTGAAGCAGGATGGTAGTTTTAATGAAGTCTCTGTTTTATATATATGCATACGACGCTCTGGAAATAGTAGGAAATATGCAAATTATTTTAGGAACATCTGAAATCAGTATACAATTCTTTTCTGGAGTCCTTTTGAATGAAGTTGTTTTGCAGGTGTAAATGTAATTGCAATATGGTTTGGGTTTTTTTTAAGTAATTGTTTTTAATAATAAATAAGCTTAACAATAAGTGTGTCAGTGTTGGGTTTGACTTTAGGTATCACTATATATGAAGCTTTAAATCCTGTTGAGATGTGATTAATAGTTTTGTCCCTTCAGATTGTAGAACATTTCAAAAAACATGTGGGGAAAAAAGTGCTCTGAAAAAATGTTGGTGTAGAACTATTTGTGGGGAGCTGTTGCAAATGATATGTTTTTTTCACTCATCAGTATTTCTTTCTTTTTTTTTTTTTTTTAAATTCCCTCCACCGTGAAGGAGATGGGGAG
>JAODKE010000047.1:17724119-17737108 GCA_026779605.1 Mormyrus hasselquistii | reverse complement strand
AAAAAATTCCAGTTAACTCTATCGAATGCTTTTTCTGCATCTAGAGACAATATTGTAATTTGAAGGTTTTTATTGCAGTCTATCATATTAAGTAATCATATTAAGTAATCTACGTGTGTTTGTTGATGAGTGCCTCCCTTTTATGAAACCAGTTTGGTCAGGATGAATTATGTTTAGGGGTTATCTTCTGTATTCTTTTTGAGAGAGCTTTGCACTCATCAGTATTTCAAATCAAATCATCATCCTCAGTAAGAAGAAAATACCAGGTAACATTTTATTAACCTTGAATAGTTTATACTTTATTGAACACACATGATATACAGTTGTAAGAAAAATAAAGCTGGACAGATTATATCCAACACTTTTGCACCTTTTCACACCCTCTGAATCAGGAATCATTGGCTTGTAACTATCAGAAATACACTTCACAATGTCAGACATCACAAGGAGTAAAATCTGTCCTTGATACACAAAATTTGAATATCTTTAATGTACAAATTATGCAACAAGGTAAATTAATTTTGATAATTCCTTTTTTTCCCCTCAGTATTTTTTTCATTAAACATCATGACATGCGTTTCTGCTACATCCCCCTGACTGTTTTATCATAAAGATTCTTCAGTTGTTTCTCTGACTTTGGGATTAGATAGGTCATCTCTAGTAACCTATCGTCATCAAGGCCTTGTGCCTTTGGTGCCTGGACAGTGTATTTTGTGGGTTTTCGTGTTTTCAACAATAAGCTTTTTTCATTTTCTGGTTGGTCAAAGTAATCCTTTAAGGCTGACTCATACGCCCCGTAGTTAAGATGCTCTTGTGGTTTTGGGGTGTGTTGGTCAGTCTTTTGCGCAGTCTGTTTGGAGTTCTGCAACATTTTGGTAGCAAGAAAATTTACCAGATCTTCATCTACATTAGCATCATAATTATCTTTTCCCTTGTAGGGCTTGGGTGGAATGTAGAGTGGTCTACCACCAGGGGGAGCATATCTTGCAGGGAAATTCCTAAACTGACCTTGCTCTTCAAAATGCTCTGCATTCTGCCGTTCTGGGCTCTCCAGTCCTAGGATGCCAAGAATGTCTTCCACATTTGAGTTATCTGGAGTTTTTGCTTGCTTTTTTGGAAACCCTGTTTGAAATATTTTGGTTTCTGGCCTTTTTTCTCCATTGTAGGATACAATTCTGCCTAATTTTTCTTCATCTGTAAGCAGTGGTTCGGGTTCTAACTCAGATTTTCGCATTTTGTCATCTTTGGTCACCTTCCCATCCATCACCATCTCTATTAGGTCTTCAGGACGGATTTGTAGTTTTTGTGAGATTTCCATCAGTTTGTAAATTACTATGGGGTCCAATTTCTGTAGTAGTTGAGCTATTCTCCTTTTGCTGTTCTGTTCCTCATCCCTCTTCTCCTCAGTCTGTGGTGTTTTATGTAAGATTTTCAGCAGGTATTCATCCAGAAGTTTGCTGAGATCATCTTGGTCTTCTTGGTTTCCATATGTAGGCTGCATTGATTGCTTAGAGTTACCATCATTGCTATGGTTGTCTTCCAAGCTTCTGTCAAACTCCTCTCGGCTGTCATTGACCACCTCTTCCATCTCCATCCTCTCCTCCATAGGAATCCACTGCTCAACCCCAATTCCATCTTTATAAGACACATCCCTTATGCCGACAGTTTTTCCCTGGTTGCTCCAGTCAAGTGTCTGGTCTTGTCCAAGGTTCTGGTGTTTTATCTTCTCCAGCTCCTCAAACACAGATTGTAGGTTGGCCAGACTTTGTGGGGTGTACTGTAGTTCCGCGGCTTCATTTGCACGCTTGGAGGCACTTCCCTGTGGTTCTTCATCCTCAAACATGAGCCCGTATTTCTCTGGAGGCTTAGGGTAATCCGCATAATCTTCTAAATCACCCAGCATTGATTGTTCGCCATCTCCCATGTTCTCTCTGTTCTTGGGGGTGTAATGGAGTTTGGGCAACGTCGCCTTGGGCTCTACCCTGGTCTGTGGCAGCGTTCTCAGCAATGCGTTCAGCCACTGCTGGTCCTTGCTGTCCTGACCTTCACCACCATCCAGGAGTTCTCTTGCGTCATCTTCTGTAATCGGCTCCTCTCCAGCCTGCTGTCGGAGGTTCTGGATGTATTGTAATGCTTTGAGCATGTTGGAGCTGGGGGTAAAGTAGGGGTTGAAGTGTCTAGACTCCGCTATCCCGCCATGCATGGAGGCACCCTGGACCCAGGGCTGCAGAAAGACAGAGAGCAGGACAGCTATTCCTGCCATTGAAAGCTTGGGAATGGACATCTTAATGTCACCTGGAAATTACAAGGAAAATAATTAGAATTCTCAATTATCAACTGCTTTCTCCCAGAATGGAATGGAATGGAATAATTATATTTTACTCATTCCCATGGGGTTTTTGCAAACCTCATCTTGCTCTCAATGATACACAACTGACAATCTGTCACTACTACATTTTTTTAAAACAAAAAAGAATACAGCATAGTTAGTAATACATATTTATATGCATTTACCCCTTGTTTCCTTGAAATTGTATGTACATAAGACTATCTAGTTATAAAGGCATTGCCACTGGATCAAGCCTTTTTCATACCCAGTTTATCCCAGAATGTGTTCTGCGCTATCTGTTTAAAATATATATTTAAATATACGAAACAAACAGCATTTGTAAATTAGGATCTGAATTAGAAAGAAAAGAAACTAGAAGGACTACAGGCGATTTTAAAGATACTTACAAAGGATACCTTAGTCACCTTTCATTCGAGTTTAATTAATCATTGTCGCTTAAAACTCGATACCAATAATTACACATGAATTTCAACCTGATGAATCAATAAGGCGTATAAGTAGTCTAAGTACAGTTCAACGACTGTCAGCATCTCTTAAAAATCGTCTTATTTTGTTTTATATTTTGGAAGCCTTGGCTGTATTTACACAATGGCGAAATGTTTACTTTGAGGGGAGGAAACGATGCACAGACCCGATGTTAAGTATTTGGTTCACTCCATCTAATATTTGAAAACCACTATTCATTGAAATTAAAATAAATAGGAACATCTTTTATATAATTTATTATTTACTTTGTATTTATAGCTACCAACTTTCCGGTGGTAATCTGAACGAGAAAACAAAGCGCCGCATCATCATTCTGCGAAACTGTACATCTGATCTCTTTTAATTTCAGCAACAAACAAACAAACAAAAAACAAATACGACCAAGAAACCGTAAATAATTCCCTTCAAATAATAACAGACATAAAAGCAAGAATGCTATTGATTGAGATCACACACAATGATTTGTAATTTATTCATCGAATTATTTCTGTCGAAGCGTGTGACTAACATTGCTCAATATTTTGCCGTATTGTAAAAAAGTGACAATTTTTACACGTTAAATATTTCTTTTCTGTTCAGTTATTTCCATCTACAGTTGAATGACTCATTGGTTGTCAAGGAAACGATGCGGCTAGTTGTAATTTACTAGGTTATTCGCCGAGATTTAAGAACATTTTTAACATTGTGATAAAGTATACATCGTTTAATGCATTGTGTCAGTGGGTAGAATCTCTCTCGCATTTCCCATTCTCTTGACAATCCAAGTTATAATAAGTCATGCATCTATTCTAGTGAGAAAAACGCGAACTGAACAAGCATCAGGTTGTGGATTTGCAGTCAATACATTAGAGTCTCTTAGACCTATCCTGATCCTGTCACTCCTTTAAAAATTAAGCATCGCAAGGAAAACGCGTCCTTACCTTCGGAAGTGGCTCTGGCGACAGTAGCCGTACCCTTCTGATTTTGGGTCGTGATCGGTGTTTTTTGCTGCCTTCAGGACCCGGACAGCTCCCAGTCACTTGAAGCGCCGCCTCGATCGTGCGTCACTGGGACACACGCAGTGCAGAGTCCGCACGTCCAGCCTGTCTTGTCGTGATACTGGACGGCCAAGCAGCAAATAATCGTGCAGTCGTGGTCAGACCAAATATTCCTACACTTTAGGAATCACGGTTGCTTTGATAACAAATGATGATGTTGACAATAGACGTATTATCATAATGTTATCATTATTAAATTATTATTTGATATTCAGACCCGCTCAATTTTTTCGCCTCCCATTTACTGTAAAGCATCTAATCGCATGGTGTACCATGCAACGCATTTTAGGTTTCATAGGGAATGGTCTGTTCAGCGATCAGTTCAACCAACAAAACTTCATACTATGATTAATTTGCAAAAAGGATTAATTTCTATTTGTTGTACCCATGACTAATATTAAATGTGCTGTTTATCTTATAAAAAGCTTAGTCGATAGGGAATAGTACTATGAATAATTTACTGTAGTAATTTGCTTTGTGTGTATGGCTGCGCATTTTATCCATAAACCCCAAAACTGATTACAATTGATTTGTACATAATTGCACGTTATTCGTCAGATTTAAAAATTTCCCAATATCTAGCATATACGTTTAAGTATTTTGCCTCATTTAGATTTGTATGACTATTTTCACTGGATATTCAACAGTATGAGCGTAAAGAGGACGCAAAAATTATTATAAATCTAATACATTACTACTACTATCGATTTACTGTGCATGCAGTTAACATACCTACCAACGCGCAGGCGAGAGATGGTTAATACTGTCGACAGTGACTCAGATGCTATATCTGAAGCACCGGCAGACATACTCGATGCACGATGCATAACTAATCACAGATTGCTGTCATAGACATTGTAGTGAGTCTTACCATGAAAATACCACTTTTTCATACATATTTTTGACAGAATGCATCGAGCACACAGTAAAGCAGGGAACAGTGTGCAAGCATTGTGTCATATAAGCATATTAATACTGATATCGTCTAATAAATATACCACTCCCCATTTATCATAAATCTATATCCCTATTATATTGTTATGAAATTCATTTTAATTTATGCTATTTTGGTAGCAGATCTATACTACCATCTGGGGGATGCATATAAATGACATTAACTAAAGTTTAAATGTAAAATGTATTCGTCCTTATACTATAAGATGAAAAGATATTTACACACACACGAGTATTACATGCATACCACCAAGCACCTGTTTCTGTCTTCAGACCTTGTCTGTTTATATTTAGCCGTTTACGAGCTCCACACGTTCAACCACCATTACCTGAAAAGGTGCCCCAGAACACTTGCAGTTCTAGTGTCTCGGGATTTCTGTTTCAGTCAGAGTCTGTTATTACTAAGTGTGTTGGAAAGAGCTCAAAGGATCAGCGAACACGCCTTCTGGGGGGAGACGTGAAAGCCAGAGGTAAGTGCCGCGCCAGTGGTGCTGACGTCAACACACCCCGGGATTTGGCCACGTACATTTTAAGGGAGGGGTGCAGCAGGAACCAAGCGATATGAAGTATTAAATGACTGCCACTTTCGCTGCTGTCGTGTTACATGTACGGTCTCCTTCTCTCAATATAGGACCTGCAAATCACACTCCCAAGACGCTGGCACCTATGCGGGTCACTCCAAAGGCCGAGAAAAAAATAGGATGCAGGGTCTTACCCCTCCCTCATGTACTGGACCCAAATAAATGTCCACAATAACCTTACGTTAACACTTCAGTCTGTGGAGGTCTTGCAATACCTTTTTGTTACTAATATAGGTAAAATAATTTTGACTCTTTCCATGATACACATATCTTGTTGCATTTCATATATTCATTTATTTAAACCTCTTTTAGCTCCAAATATTAGAAGTGTGGGTATCAAACCACCTTTTCATTGTCTAACTGTATGCTTTTTAGAATGATCATAGACCCAAATAGTTGCATCTATTGTTGTTTAGCATGGCGGAGCACTGACATGCTGGAGCAACCAAAAGAATGTGTACAGAATCTGTTGTATTTCTGAGTCAGAGTTGGAAAATGTCAGACTCATATTGTGCCATTTATTAATGATATAGAGTTGTATAATGACATAGAGTTGTAATAATATAGTGTTGGCCCACCCTTTGCAGCCTTAACAGCTTCAACTCTTCCGGGAAGGCTGTTCACAAGGTTTAGGAGTGTGTTTATGGGAATTTTTGACCATTCTTCCAGGAGAGCATTTTTGAGGTCAGGAACTGATGTTGGACAAGATGGCCTGACAGTCTCTGCTCTAATTCATCCCAAAGGTGTTCTGTCGGGTTGAGGTCAGGGCTCTGTGCAGGCCAGTCAACTTCCTCCACACCAGACTTGCTCATCCATGTCCTTATGGACCTTGCGTTGTGCACTGGTGTGCAGTTATGTTGGAACAGGAAGGGACCATCCCCAAATGCTGCAGCATTAAAAGTTCCTTTCACTGGAACTAAGTTGCCAAGCTCAACCTCTGAAAAACAACCCCACCCCATAATCCCCCCTCCACCAAACTTTACACTTGGCACAAGTACCGTTTTACTGGCAACTGCCAAACCCAGACTCGTCGATTGAATTGCCAGACAGCGAAGTGTGATATCATGTAACTCATCCGATATCATCCGATGCTTTGCATTGCACTTGGTGATGTAAGGCTTGAATGCAGCTGCTCGGCCATGGAAACCGACTCCATGAAGTTCTCCAATGTTCATCGGCTAATCTGAAAGCCACACAAAGTTTGGAGGTCTGTAGGTATTGACTCTGCAGACACTGGCCCAAAGAATATTATTGCATGTGTGAGTATGTGTCCTCTGTGATTGACTGGCATCCAGTCCATGGAGGGATATTAATACTGTCTGATTAAATGGCTACTCCTGCACACTGTGTACCTCAGCGTGCATTATTAGTCTGGGAGCACCTTGGTATCTCACAGGAGGAGCTAAAGGAGGTAGCTGGTGAGAGAGGTCTGGGCAGCCCTGTTCAGACTGCTGCCCCATGACCTGGCTCTGGATAAGCAGCAAAAAATAGATGGATGGATGGACTTATTTGTTATAAGTACTTATTCTTATATTGGACTGTCTTGTCCTATATCTCCATACTGTTTGTTTTATTCTCCCATGCCCAGCCTCAACTGTGGCACAAAAATTCCACTTTATTACCTGAATAACCATAACAGTAAAACTTCTGACAGCCTCTGTAGTAACAGAGATGTTGTTTTCCCTGCTTTCTTTCTGTCCATTAGCGGATCCTTCGCCTTAGCTTGGTCTGACTCAGGACCGCCCTTCCCCCCTTTCCCCAGAGTCACCGAAGACGTGGAATGACGCATCCTCTGACGCTGAAGTGGGGGTGGAGAAGCTTGCCGTTTGTTGTGTGTCTTTTTAAGTAAGTTTTCCCCAGTGTGTTTCGTCACTTAGTTTTCATTTAGTGGCTGCTGTTTCCTGACCTTGGGCTTCCGTCAATCCGACAATTGCAAGCCTGCATTTAAAACAAGACGCTCAATACTAAAACGAGAGGTAGACTGCTAAATGCTAACGTTAAAATATTTAATTCTGCACGTTTTGTATTGAATTAAAAATGTCGACATCCAAATTTCATCCTGTTAATAACAAGGAAATAACGCCCTTACAACTCTAAGCGCGCAGAAAATGAAGAACAAACAAAAATGTTCGTTCTGCATAAATCAATGCAATTATTCTTCTCAGTATGTTGTGGCTTTTTCGCTTTGTCGTTTTTTTCCCGACAAACGGCAGGAGGTCTCTTTGATTCCCTCTCTCTGCCACAGAGTCATTTATTAATGTTCTCCACCTACCTACCTGCTATAAATACCCTCAGCCAGTGAGTCATCAGCCCTGTTACCAGCCCTACATCTCTCCCATCATGCCTCGGAGTGGCTAGGTGCAATGTGGGTGGCCCAGGGATCCGGGAATCTTACGTGGAAGCGCGGAACTCCCAGTCGGCTTGACCGGAATAAGAATACGGAGTGGGCTTTCGCACCTTGGATACGTACTGTCTCACTTTCAACTCATCGGGCACGATGTTTTTCTCGAAAACGAATACAAATAAAATCTGTCTTCCGGAAGGGGCGGGGGGAGTTGTTTGTATTGGGGAAGATAACTTGACTCATTCTACTCTGAGTCAATATAGCTCATTTTGAAACCTTTCATTCTCTTATTCCTACATCGCTTTAAATATTTTAATTTGAAATTAATCAGCGGGGTTCTTGATCTCAGTAGGTTAGGACTCTGCTCGTGATCAGAAGGTCGCTGTTGCATTATCTGTATTTGTATCATTCTGCTATGCCTTTACCCATATCACATATGCAATACGTGAAATGCACAAATTTTTCGCAATTTTCTTTTTTATTTCTGTGTTGTTATAGTATGTTAGTGTCGTTAGAATTGTCTTTTTCTTTTGCTATTCTATTTTAGGCTGCTGTAACAAGTAAATTTCCCCTGTATATCTTATCAAATCCTGAGGCTGTAGAAAGATACTGTTGTTGGGCCTTTGAGCAAGACCCATATCCTGCGTTCGATTATTGACACACACGCTGCCGGGATGTGTGTCACTTCCGGATGTAAGCCGCGGAATCTCAGTGGATTAATAATGCAGTCTGTTCATATTCAGTGACTCAGTGCGAAACGTGTTATTTTGCTGCTTTGTCAGATAAGGATGCTTATTTACTTTTTGTGAACTGTGTTGTATGATTGTTAAAACAGATTTTACTAGCAAATTGAAACAAGTTGAGAAGTCAGTGCATTGTATGGCTCATATTATCTCTAGGAAACACGATCTTTAGTTTACATTGAAGGTAGCATTGAAATGGAGTTTACAATCATTCACTTTGATAGTGGTTTATAACTATGTGCAGTTATCAATATGAATATAATTAGTGATATCAATAATTTAGCAGGATGTTACGTCAGTACCTATAACCAGATGCTCTAAATATAGAGTAGTTGCTATAGAAATTGCAGCTTCATTGACTCTGTAAGGAAAATACATTTAATACCTTCTTCACATCCAATAGCCTATATAACATTCTACAACAGAAAATACATGCACAATATTTATTTTTGTTCCATTTAATTATATTTTTGCTATTTCTGAGGTCGGTCGACACCCTCACCCTATTCCTAGGGTCTTTAACATTCAGTAACCATCCATGCTAAGTTCCAGACATGACGACTCTGCACCCGAAGAGGCTTCTTCCCCCATTCCACTGTACTCCTAAATAAGGTCCCACGAGAAGCTCACTAGCCCCTGGGGCTCCTTCCCACACATACTCACCCACTAAACTTCACACTTCCATTGACTCCAAGATTATTTGCACATCTCTCAAACTGCTCTTATGCCACATCTTGCCATATAGCCCTTATTTATAGGCCTGCATGTTTGTTTGTTTCTTAATTAACTGCAAATCTTCATATGCTCCCTCATCTGTATTCAGTATATTGTTTTGTGTATTGCACAATTACATACTTCTGCCACCACCAAAACAAATTCATTGTACATTTTGTACAAAGCGAATAAAAAGATCTTGATTGTTTACAGTTTTACACTTTGTGCAAGCAGAACAGTCTCCCTTTGCTGGCACAGTAAGGAAGAGGGAGCAACAGGGTTTGTTCATAACATAGATATTGTTTAATAAAACAGTAATTTTATATTTAAATGTGATTAAAAGTATACAATCCAATAATTAAACATGTTAACATGGACCACTGGTAGCGATTGATTGCCTGAAAAACATTTCATGGACTAAGACGTCACAGAGGCGAATATTATGGAACTCTTTTTTTTTTTAATAACATGACGCGTAAATCCGAATTAGGTACAACATGACCAACATTCTAAATATTACCCTTCAGATTTCTTATGAGGTAAACACCGCTAGAAGCTGTAATATCTGTAACGATCCTCATTTGAGACTAGCCCACATTTCATAGCATGTACTGATAGTTATTTACTATTTACTAACTAGCATATAGTCACTAATCCCCCCAAGCACTGTTTGCTGATGAAAGCTCATTACAATGATAAACTGAAGTATAATGGACAAAATAGAATACATACTATCACACCACAAATAATTAAAATGAATGCATTTGGGGCTTATTAATAATTAATCTTTTTTTTTTTTTAATAAACTTGACACCTGTTGTAAACAGATTTTTTAAAAAAAGGTTGGGGGCAGCTTTCATTGAGGTTAAGCACATTGGAAATGTATCCAGTCATCAACAAAGAAGCACATTCCGTTCATGTCAGGCGGCTGCTGGATCCAACCCCTATTCATAATATTTTTTTCTGCTGAACAATTGTGCCCTCTACTGGCAAATGTCTGAATAAAAGAAAAAAAATCCTTCCATCCATCTTCCATTCATCTAGAACAGGGTCATGGTGAGCCTGGAGCCTATCCCACCAAACATAAGACACAAGGCAGGGGATGATCCGGACAGGATGCCAGTCTATGCAAAAAGCACCGACTCAATGGCTGTGGGCAATTTAGAGATACCAGTTCACCTAACTGCATGTTACTGGCCAGCAGGAGAAACCACACAGCAGACGGACAGTAGCCCATTACAGGGCACACAGACATATGCAGATACTCACAGACTACAGGCAGTTGAGAGACACCACTTCCCTTAACTTCATGCCTTTGGACTGTGGGAAGGAACTTGCACAACATGGGGAGGGCATGCAAACTTGACACATGCCAAGATGAGATTTAAACCCACAACCCTGAAAGTATGAGGCAACAGTGCATGCTCTGACTGTGCCGTCTTCAGGTACTCCAGTTTCCCTATGGAGTCCAAAGACACTCAAAATGGGTGTCTCTCAATTGCCCAAGGCAGTATTTCTCAGGGAGGGAGCAAAAACGTGCAGGTCCTCGAGGACTGCGTTGAGAAACACTGGCCCAAAGAATATTATTGCATGTGTGAGTATGTGTCCATTGTGATTGACTGGCATCCAGTCCATGGAGGGATATTAACACTGTCTGATTAAATGGAGTTATCGCTACCATATTATTCAGGAATGTATTTTAAAGAGATTTTGTATGAAAGCAAAAAAGTGCACCTTACTGCAGACACCCTCAAATCATTGCTGAAAGGGCAGGAATTCATTAAAACACAACTGATGAACACATTTAGATGAAGCACAAAATTTGTTTTATTACATAATTTAAGGCCAAATTACAAATAAATAAAATAGGACACGCTACCAAATATTGTTACAAGGCAGTTTTCAGGCAAATGTGGAAAGAAGACCCCAAAACTGGTCATTATAACAAATATAAGATATTTAAAATGTATATTACAGCTGTACATCTGGGACGTCTAACAAGCATTGATCAAAAGTATATACAATACAAGAGTAACATGGTGCATCCCCCACAAACATCTCCCCTTCAGCATGTACAGCATTAAAACACAATGCTTTTTTCCACCATCATGCTCTCTCAATACATCAACAAAGCAAACAGGACTTTCTGTGCATGTGTGCACTATTTCATTTTCCTATTTCTATGTAAACTCTGTATTAATAGAACACAGGCAATCTTCTCCTGAGGTACAAATACTGTACTTCTCACAGTACTGCACTGGTGCTATGTCTGCTGGCAAATCTGCGGCAGCCACTGTTCTCTGTCGCCTTGTTCTTCAGAAGAACATCGCACTAAAAAAATACATTAAGATTTCCACCTTTTAAAATACCCTTTAAGACTATTATAGTATGTGGGGAAATGCAGTCCATCGGTTTTGTCCTGGAGTAACAAACTGGCTCAATAAATTTACAAAATGTAAACCATGCAAAACCAGGCTGAGTGCAGATATTTCAATTACCGTTTCACTGCTAAATACAGGTTGATTCCACCATGAGCTTGTGTAGCTTCCTGGTCCTGTGAGAGTTGAGGCGGAGAAACATACATCACGGAGGAGGGGAGAACGTACATGTGAGAGGATCCCTAAGAGGATATAATCCTAATCATGTTTGCGTCAGGATGGCAAATCGCTTCAGCTGATTAAGACAGTCAATGCCAGTGCCCTTTGTTGGATACAGGCTGATCTTTTTTGTCCAGAAAGCAGCAGTCATAAAGCCCCCCCAACCTGGCACATCCAGGGCTCAAATGGAAAGCCTTATGGTCCTCCATCGAATCTCTAATCACCTAGGCAGGGCTTAGAAAAATAAATAATGGCTGCAACAAAAAGGATAAATATATGGGTGTAATTCTTTCTTCACGTCAACCTTAAGCAGCAGGCAGTGCCAGGTTCAGTCTCTTAAAGCTCCAAAATGGACATCGACCCCCCGACACTGAACCTAACCCTCTTTTAATCATGCAGTTTGTCCACCAATGACATAAAACTTTATCCATTAATCATCTCCTGCGATCGACCTGGAAACGCAGTGAGATCCACCCAAGGGTCATGCACTTCTGGTATATAGGCAATGTAATGCAGGGGTGGGGGAGAGAGAGACCGCCCTCACAAGACTGGCTAACTGGAAAAATTCCCAAACTTCCCGATGGCCAGTATGTGCCTGCAAAGAGGTCTCCAGAAAGGACGCATGCTCTACTTTGAGGTAAGCAAGGTTGAGAAGATGGTCGTTTGTCAGAGCCGTGGGCAGAAAACTGGGCTCCTTCACTGTCCTGCGGCCTGTCCTGGTGGGCAGAGTGCCACACGGCCTCTTCTCATTGCCGGCGAGTGTCACTGCTAACGTACACACACAGTATGCAACGACAATACTAACACAACAGTATTGCACAGAACTTCTCATGGCTTCAACTGTGAATCCTTTCATGGACTATACACAGGGAAAAAAAAAAAAAAAAAAAACTACCAGCACTCCACACACATTTACAAAATATTCCTTGAAAAACTCAAACCCTGATGTAAAAAAAGAGGTCACTCATTCAGTAAGAAACAGACTAACGTAACGCAGATTGGTTGAGCGACAGTCATTGTCCATTTGATTTCAGCGGGACCAATCAGACGGGATCTTTCTGTTTGCTGAATCCAATATTCATTTTCTTTTTCCTTTTGGTCTTACTTCAAGTATTTTTTCCCCTGTTCACTGATAGGGCACTGTAGCAGGGCAGGACAGTGTGGGGTGTGTGTGGGGAGGGAA
>JAODKE010000047.1:17702385-17722389 GCA_026779605.1 Mormyrus hasselquistii | reverse complement strand
AAATGTTCTCCCGCTAATTTCCACCTATGGCCACAAGTTCTTGTATTTGAACTAATGCTGAAGTAACTATTTGGTTGCACAGCATCCAAACCTATTAGAAGCTTATAGAACCCCTCATGTCCCCCCTCAGTCTCCTTTGCTTGATGCTGAACAGATTTAGCTCAACTAACCTTTTCTTTGACATTCCTCTAAGACCAGGACTGTACCTTGGATATTGGGCTTGGAGGATAGACTGTGTAGTGGGCAGTGGACAGAGCCCCGACGGGTGTAATGTGTTGAGCACAAGGTCTGGTATAACATAATAACTGTGGGCCTGATGACTGGTCGCCCGACCTGTTGGCGTAGGCACAGATGTTGTCGATCAAGGGGCAATTCTTGAGCATGGCCTCCACCTTGCCCAGCGACACGTACTCCCCGGCCTGTAGCTTCACCAGGTCCTTCTTACGGTCTGTGGGAAAACGTGACATATTAGGCAGCATAAAAACATTGTGGGAAGGCTGTAAACAGGTTGTATTCAGATTAGTGTAGGCTTGCTGACGTCTTGCGAATTAACAAGTAGGTTGAGGGTTACATAGTTTACCCGTATCTTGTGTGCGTCGGGCAGACGCTGCCTAGGATGCATGTATGCTATGTGGGGAAACATTAAAAACATCCATCATTCCTTCAGTCTAACTGCAGGGCTGGGATTCAAACCTCCACCGTGAAGGTTTAAAGTGACAGTGGCCCACTCTGCCTCCCTGCATTGAAATGCATTCCCTGACACTCTGTCTATCTTCAAAGAAAGTATCACCGCTGCATTTTGAAATGATCCTCCTTACCAATGATCTTCAGGCAGCCATCAGGGTGGAACTCGCCGATGTCGCCTGTGCAGAACCACCTCTGTTGCTCAGCATCCACAAAGAAGTCCTCTTGGTTCTTAGCCTCGTTCTTGTAGTAGCCCATGGTGACATTGGGCCCTCCTATGATTATCTCCCCCCGGGGGTACGGCTTGTCGGTGCTGTGGTAACCACCTGGGACGAGGGTGTCAATCATCAGATAGGCCCTCTTGTATCGCTCAAGACTCATTCAAGGCCACTCACCATCCTCCCAGTCCTTGAGAGAGATTTCTGAGCAGATGAGGGGGGCTCCCACACGTCCTGTGCTGTAGTCCCACACTGCAAAACGAGTGGACGTGGCCAAGGTCGTCAAGGTCTAGCTGAAGGCTTAGCCGACAGGCTGGGCGGCTTCGTGACTCACCCTCGGTGATGGTGCCAGCACCGCACGTCTCAGTGAGGCCGTAGCCCTGGCCCACCGGGCAGCAGAAGCAGATATTCATGAAGCGCTGGGTGGCGGCCGACAGCGGAGCCCCCCCAGAGAGCAGCAGGCGTGTCCGTCCCCCCAGCAGGGAACGCACCTTCCGGAAGACCAGCCTGGGGATCCCAGGGTTACAAGCTCAGCAAAGGCTGTGTGCTAATTTACAGAACACTGCCACCAGTTTGCACTCAGTTTACATGCAATTTTCACACAATGTACATGGTTACAAGTTAATGTACTTGCATCATCTATGCAAAAGCAAGAAACAAATTCATTTAATTACGAAAAGAAATTAACTAAGATGCTAATTTACACTGAGGAAAAGGTTAGAAAGTTAGGACACACTTACATTCATCACTATTTAAAATTCCTAGAGTTAGACTCTGGTGGCACCATATCAGGTGAAAATGATTAGAACATCATTACTGAGCTTTTTGGTGGAGTGTGTCTTATTCAAACCACAGACGTTTAGTTTGGTTTGCTCTTGATTGTTGAAATGAGTGGTATCACCATGCTGAGATCCGAAAAGCTCTCTGAGGCCTTCGGAAAGAAGCTTGGGAAGGATATAAAAAGATCAAGACAGTTTGGAATCAGCCATTCCACTGTATGTAAATAATTTACAAGTGGAGAACATTTTTTAAAAACTGCCAGCATGGCCAGAGCAGGTTGTCCTAGCAAGTTCAGCCCAAGAGCAGATAGCAAGATGCTGAAAGAAGCCTCCAAAAATCCTAAAATGTCATCACGGGTCATACAGGAAGCTCTTGCTACACTTAATGTCAAGGTACATGCATCTGCCATCAGAAAGAGAAGTTTGATTTACATGGCAGCTGTGCAAGGAGGAAACATCTGGCCAACACTGAAGTTTGCCAGAGACCACCTGGACAAAGACTGGGACATTTGGAACAATGTGCTTTGGACAGATGAATCTGAAAGTGAATTATCTGGATGCTGTAACAGAGGACACGTTTGGCGTAAACCAAAGACAGCTTCTGAGCAAAAAAACCTCATACCAACTGTGAAGCATGGTTTGGGGCTGCTTTGAATTCTGAATTGGAGAGTCTGGAAAACTTTCTGCCAGTCGATGTCAGAGATTGATAGCTGACTATAGGAAACATCACAATGAAGTTATTTCAGCCAAAGGGGGAAGTACTAGCTATTAGGGCACAGTAGGAATTTTTCTCAGTAGGAATTAGCATCCTAGTTAATTTCCTTTGTTAAATAAGTGAATTTGTTTCTTGTTTTTGCATAAGTGAGACAACTACATCAACTTTATCTACGGATATAAATTGAAAGAAGATTTAATATTGATATTTTGATATTTCTTAATGGGGTATCAATCTTTTCACATGACTGTAGATAGATAGATAGGCTTCTACACACAAGATCTGGCAGCACACTGAATTCCACGCATGCCCTGGGGCGGTGAGTGGAGCTTGTATCTGACCATACCGATCACACAACGGTGTGTTGTAACCCTTAGAAATCTGCTCCATCTTGTAATTGTAGGCCAGCACAAAGAGAGTCCTCTGCAGGGGGTTCATCTCCTCCACCTTGGTCATCACATTCTTGTAAATACGGTCCATGATCTCCTGTGAGGTTTGGGGAAGGGATTGTGGCTTGTGGTTAAGATGCTGATCTGAGAAAGACTGTGGGGAGGGGGGAGTCCTGCCCGCTGCTTACCGGCACTGCGGCCATCAGCGTGGGCTTCAGCGCTGTCGTGTCCCCTCTGCTGCCTTTCTTGATCTTTGAGGACTATTGAGAAACCGGAATCACATTAACGAGGTCAGAGGAAAAGCCAGGTGTCTCAGTGGCTCGGACATGTGTCGAGCGGGTATGAGGTGGGCATGGGGGCGCTCACCTGGTCAGCCAGTGTCTGGGCAGAGGAATATCCGATGCGGCAGCCGTGAGAAACGCACACCATCTCCGCACTCAACTCCAGTACGTGGGCCAGAGGCAGGTACCCGATGTAGGTGTCATTCTCACTTCGCAGGACACAACCATGGTGTCAATACAGTCTTTACAATAAAACCATGCCTGTTATTCTTAATATTCAACTCGATGTATTAGACTGCCCCCTGTTGGTCTGTGATACTTTTTAAAAAAAGTACATTCTGTTTAAAAATGGGAAGCATGGCTGTGTGTGTGTCCCAGTATGCCTAGTCTTGAGCCCTGTGGTTCCTGGCTCTCCATTTGACCCAGTAATGAGGGAGCAGCTATAGATCTTCGGTTTGGTCATTAACCACACGGCAGCCTCTTACTCGAGCTCAGGGATGCGTTCGGCCATGCCCGTCACCCCGGCGATGAGGTTGCTGTGGGAGATCATCACGCCCTTGGGAATGCCGGTGGAGCCGCTGGTGTACATGATGACGGCAATATCAGAGGGGCGGGGCGGCTGTCGGGGGCGGGACACTGGGGGGAATAACATAGCGATTCATACAGAGTTGTGCAGGCCGACAAGCCCAGCAGCCCTCCTCAGCAAAACCACGGTCACATCGTCACGCTTACTGTTCTCAGGCTTGGCCCCAAGCTCCTGCACTGCAGTCATGTTGTGGACCATGATGCCTCTGGGATACCCAGGCCAGGCCATTGGCTTTTTGTCCACCACAATGATGTGCTGGAGTCGGGGAACCTCCAACAGAATCGGCTAAGGTTCCAAATGGAGAAAGTCAAGTTTAAGCTGATGATCTCTAATGTCTATCACTGATTGCACACGCTGTATTTGTCCAAAATGACAAACGAGGGATTGAGGCTTGGGGTTAGTCCACCAGGTATGGGATTTGAACCGACAACCTAACCCTAAATCATGAAGATACACACCCCTGACCACCCTCAACAATTCTCTCCAGGTAGCTAATTAAAAATGCGATAAGCAGTTACTTCACTGAGCTAGGCATCCTAGAGGTGAAGCAAAGCAAATATCTGACATAGCTGAGGGTTCCTGAGGGTACACAGGGGTAGTGGAAAACCCTTTAATCCCAATCTTTAGGGATTAAGTGATAAGTAGCTGCCCGGAAGGTTCATAGCTACATGTAACATTATCAGTGTAGATTAAAAAGGCAAACACACTAGGCTACATGCAGGTGAGACAGAGTTACCTTCAGCCGGCTCTCCAGCAGCTCCTTACTGGTGATTATGTGAGTCACCTCTGCCTCGTTGAGGCCGTGGGCTATCGCCGGGCCTCCCAAGGTAGAGTACAGGGTGACCACTACCAGGAGACAGAATTCAAAGTGGAATTGCAGAAGAAAGGAAAAAAGCGAGCGGGGGAGAAACACAGACGAGGTTTATTAGTTTAGGCTTGGCAGGATAATGGGGGGCGGGGGGGGGTCGTAAACATGTCAGCGCAGGGGCCACACTCACACGGGAAGTTGTGCATGAAACAGGCCTGGGCAGATATTATCCACTCGGCCCGTGTCTCGCAGCAGATAGCGATGTTGCATTTAGACTTCTGGCCCAGCGCGGCGAGCCCGCTGCCAAACGACGCCGCTGCCTGGAACGTCTTCTCATAGGAGAGCCACTCATAGTCCCCGAGGATCACCTGCGAGGGGTGACAGAAGCGAGGTCAGGGGTCACTTTTTAAGAGAATGATGCACGTTTATACAAAAAAGCTAAAAAAAACTGTTTGGTTACAGCCCAACATTCCTCCAGGAAAATGTACAAAAATGTGATGTTTCATACATTTAATGCATTAAAACTGTGAGACTCATATATCCATCAGTGTCTCCTGTTGATCATGAGGCATGGGGGGGGGGGTCACTTGCTGTACAAGTGATTTATTTTTTTATTACTGCTTAGTGATGCCATGTTTCCTGGCCTGTTAGTGCTGTTAACCAGCTGACTGATTTGCTGGATAGATAGTAAGACAGTTTTTGCCATAGCGGACCACTACAGACAAATGTAATCAGTGGAAACACTGAGGACAGACACATACATAGATACATAAATACATACATATGTACACTATATGGACAAAAGTACTTTAATTATTGAATTCAGATGTTTCATTCAGACCCATTACCACATATGTATAAAATTAAAAACACTATACAGTCAGGTTTACAAACATTGGTGAAAGAGTGGGTCGCTTTGAACTGCTCATTGAATTCAAGCATGTGGCAGACCAAGTAACAGAGTGGGTCACCGAGTGCTGAGGTGCATAGTGTGTAAAAGTCGCCAACGCTCTGTCGACTTAAGAACTGCAGAGTTCCAAACTTCCTCTGGCATTAACCCCAGCGCAACTGTGCACTGGGAGCTTCATGGAATGGGCTCCCATGGCTGATTAGCAGCATGCAAGCCTCACATCACTAAGTGAAATGAGAAACGTCAGATGGAGTGGTGTACAGCACGCTGCCACTGGACTCTGCAGCAGTGGAAACGTGTTCTGGGAGTGACGAATCACACTTCCCTGTCTGGCAGTCTGATGGATGAGCCAGGGTTGTTGGATGCCAGGAGAACGTCACATGCGTGATTGCATTGTACCAACTGTAAAGGTTGGTGGAGGAGGGACAATGGTATGGGGTTGTCTTCAGATGTTGGGCTTGGCCCCTTAGTTCCATTGAAGGGAACTCTTAATGCTTCAGCATACCAAGACATTTTGGACAATTCAATACAGTATCTGGCATGCTGACATTTCTCATAGACACACTACAAAATCCTATGGAAAGCCTTCCCAGAAGACTGGCAGCTATTACAGCTGCAAAGGGGGAACCAACTCCATGTTGATGTCTATGGATTTAGAATGAGATGTCATAATATAATGGCCAGGTCTCCAATACTTTTGTCCATATAGTGTACATATGATCTCTCCATGACAGCGCTGTGGTGATTTAAGGACCTAGGCCCAAGACCACCTGCAGTTCAGACTAATCTGTCTGAAACTAAGCATGTCTAGGCCTGAGCAGTACTTGGATGGGAGACCAAGTAAGAAAGCTGGGTTGCTGCTGGAAGAGGTGCTGGTGTGACTAATGGGGGAGCCCATTTTGTGGTCTGTGTGGATCCCGATACAAAGCAAACATGTTTTAGTGAAACTTAAAGTCCTTACACTATAATGTCCATATACATAAATTAAAGTAAGAAAAAGCCTGACCTTAAGCTGACTGGTGAAGTAAGAATTGCATGTTAGTATTAATATTGAATCTTGCCCAGCCGTATAATATTTAGTCATTTTTTGAATTCAGTACAAAATACCACAGCACACAACAACAAAATGTGTCCTCTGCATTAAACCCAAATGTGACTTTCGTGACATAGCAGGGAGCAGCTAATTCAGCACCTGGGGAGCAGTGCGTGGGGACGGTACCTCAGTGGTGACTGGCTGGTGGGGGATTTGATCATGCAATCTTTTGATTACAAGTGCGCTTTCCTAACCATCAAGCCACCACTGCCCAATTATAATCTTGGGATTTTGCATGGAATAGGCATATTTTTTCCAGAATCTACTGTTCCGGGTCACTGTTGTGTAAACCAGACTAGAATGAGAAAAACCTCTGAATAAAAGGCTAATAAGGTAACTAAATCACAGGCTGGTTGATTTGGCTGATAAAAAAAATCTCACTTGCCAGCACACATTACAAACGAGATCATATGATTAGTCTGAGGAGTAAATAAGTTTACGAGGTAGAATGTTTTAGCTCTCGTTTTGGAAAAGGTTGTAAATAAAACTAAGAATATCTTCTAAACACTTACCCTGCTCAGGGTAACATGGAGGCAAGCAAGAACACTCCACACACAGAGTGGAGGTGAGATTCGAACCCCCAACCCAGAAGGCCTTCGGCGTTAGTGCCAGGGACTGAGCTAACATGTCGTTCTATTAGCATTTTTAAAATTCATTTATCTGATCTTATATCTAAAGCAACTTACAGTAGAGGGAAGAGTAACAATTTGTGTGCGTTCCGTGGAATAATCCACCGGAGAAATTTGAAATGGCATGAAGTAAGAGGAGAGTAATGTCATCATAATGAGGGAACATGGACCAACCACTACTTGCCCTGTAAGAAGGATGGCATCGCTTTTGATGAGTTCAAAGTCACAAATCGATGTGACCACCATGTGTCACAATCACAGGATTTAGACCTGCTGAAACTGACAGTAAAAACCACTAAGGCCAACCTAAGGATCTTACCCCATTAAACAACCGATTAATCTCCTCGTACCTCTACTCAAATGGCAGTTCCCACAACGCACCAGGAAAGCCATGTCACATATCCCCCCCCCCCCCCCCCGAGCTAGTGCCCACGTTAGCCCTGACCTTCTTGAAGACTTTCCCATTGGGTTGCAGCTCATCCTCTTCGCTGAGGAGCACCCGAGTCCCCAGGCAATCCCGGCGGGGGAACAGCTTGGCCGAGGTCGCGAACACCTTGTCCAGCGTATCACAGCCGGGCCGTAGCGAGCTGGCCAGGCACCGTGTGCTGTTCACGGCCCTGTAGGGGCCCGCGGGGCCCCTCATTGGTACCGCCTTGCCTCGGCGGGCACGCTTCTGCCTGACCGAAGCACCAGAAAATAGGAACCAGGGCAGGAAGATGATGCTGGAGTAGATCCAGACGACACAGTGGAAGAGCAGTGACAGCAGGGGGTGCACGTCCGATTTCAGCTTCATGGTGAGTGGGGAGGGGGCAAGGATGAGCAGCGAGTCTCAGGCCTGTGATGATGTCACTGCTGGATGAGCCCTCTGCACCAAAGTAAAAGATGAGAGACGGCAAAGAGCCTCTGAACCTTCCAGCCAGGCATTTCTTTAATGTACATTTTACAAGATCTTTAGCATACATTGATGAAAGGGGAAAAAAAATTATAAAAAGAAATAATCTTTTGTCCAGTAAGTGACCTACAGTGTATGCCGAAATGTTTGGGCTTGGGATACACCCTGAACTAACATGGAAAAAAATGGAAAGATACTAAAATCAGATAAGGCTGAGTCACTCAACAATTACTTCTTTTTAATGATTTCATAAAAAAAAGGCATAAGTAAACCAAAACCGAGCAAATGTTACTAACCTTCCTGCAAGAATCAAAAACTAAGCCCTTAAATGCCAGCCAAAACAAAAAAAAAAGAAACCCCAGTCACCCGAACTGAAAAAGGGACGTGTGAGATTATGGCCTTAACCCTAACCCAAAGCCAGAACCAAACACCAATGAGCTGCAGTAAGAGCCACTGGGCTCTCCCTTCCCAGCTAGAGAAGTAGAGAGTTATACCACGATGTTCATAGGAAACAAACTGGGAGCATTCATGTGGATTATTTCACAAAGTCCAAAGTAGGTGAAAGGTATCCCCAGTGGCATAACAACCCACCTTAAGGTCCTGTGGGTGGAGGGGGGCCATAAATCTAAGCCAAAAATTGCACAAGAGTCCTCAGATTAACACAGAAATATGTACACCCTGTCAACATGACTGGACAGTTTCAGGTTTAGCTACACAGAAATGTAAAACTACCCTAAACATGACCACGGGAGTTCTACACTCGGGTGAGTGGCCGATTTTATCAGTGCAGAGTCAGAGATGTCACGGTTGCAAAAGCACACACCAGCAGGCCTCTCATTAATGATGAGGGCGATGCAGACTGCGGTCACACACACACACACACCCCTCCCTGGCGTTACTTAAAGAAGCCAGCAGCTCAGTGTGGAAATGCCGTCAAGCATTCACGTGTCACCCAGGATCAAGCAGGAAAGATCTATTAGCCTTGGACTGCAGGCATGACGATGTGTCACCGACCGATGGCAGATAGCCATAGTAAGAAACGGCTATGCAAACCAGAGAACCTTTATTATTAAAACGAAAAAATGCGAAAGGTCACTCTAAATGACTTTCGAATTACGGCAAGGTGTCGAGTTTAGGCAATGACTCAGTCTGTCCTTAATTTCTCCACCCACTGCAGAATTAAAATAATTGTCCCAAACAGGAATTTCTTTCGATTATATAGGTGAGGCTATATTTAACGGCCGAGTAGGAAGCAAAGTAAACTTTCCACATCGAGTTCATAGATGTGGCTGGCAAGGTTGAGCTACGGAAATGAAACGGGGTCTGTGGCTCTCGCCAGCCATCGGGGGCCGTAAAAACCGGGGATTGACGGGAATGGAACACCGTGGCCTCAACAAGCATGCAGACAGGTTGGGCAACAAATCTAATGTTGTGCAACAAATTTCCCATCATAGATATTTTGCTTGCATTTTTAAGGAAAAGAAGGAAGCATGGCTGCTTCATTTCAGCTTCGTCTTTAATCGAAATCGGCATGATTTTTGTGGTACAGCAGGGTCATCAGACTCGCTGTCACCCCAATTGCAAGGCACTCCTCCACAATGACATAGCATCGTTTACTGAAGCGGATCCTGACATGCCCTGATAGT
This sequence comes from Mormyrus hasselquistii, assembly GCA_026779605.1. Lineage (NCBI taxonomy): Eukaryota > Metazoa > Chordata > Actinopteri > Osteoglossiformes > Mormyridae > Mormyrus > Mormyrus hasselquistii. The sequence continues at coordinate 17,712,759 of JAODKE010000047.1, read as the reverse complement.
GGGTCCAACATAGTTGGCATTTGTCATACTGGCAAATTTAAAGTGCTAAAATGGCTGATTACATACCTGCCTGTGTGAAGCTGATTGCACACTTGAAAAATAAATCAACTAAATGTAAAACTCGACAAATATCTCTGACATACCAGTTGTATAATGTCGGATCAAAAAAAACAAACACCCTACAGTTAAAAGGTATTATTCCGACGGCGCGATGAGGTGCACGTTACGATGCTTTTAAGCACGCAGATATCCACTAGCCTGCCTCCTCCCTGTCTTCCCATAGGCCAGTTTTATTAAACGTTATCATCTCATTTGCAACGTTGTACAACAAATGAGGATATAACAGCAAACCCCCGCTGGATTCTCAAGATCAGACAGCGACATTCAATTTGAAGATGAGATAAGTAAGCTGGTTAAACAGGCTGAGTACCGGCCATATCTGCAAATCCTATCCGCTGGATTTAAGGCTGTTAAAGCGATAGCAAATACCAAGACAATACACTCACCTTATTCTAGCTATGAGTATCCTCACAACAGCGGACGCTTTTGTCTGGAAAAGTAAGCAATCACAAATATATAACAATCTGTAGAGAAAATAAGAAATACGGTAATGCACCACGCTAACAGAAAAACCGAAGCAAATTATTTCTTCCGATACCGGTCCTCGGAATTCTACGGGGTAATAGTAGGAAACGTCGTCAAGGCATTGGCTGATCCTAGCCCCTGATTGGATAATTCGGGGTGGCGCGTGCTGGAGTAACGTCTATGACGTCGCAAACGGGCCCGCGAGGCTACTCGCGGTCAGTGAGCGAGCCCCACTTCTGCAGTCAAATTTATATCATCCATGTGATATTTTCATTTTCTTGTCATCATCAGATGACTCTGGGACGCATTTTATTCTCACTGGAAGGAAGAATCAAATGCGTCTATAAGCACTCTTGGTGAATTTTGGTGAATTTGCACACAGAAATCTTTAAATTTTGGCACAGATTCCGCATTACTTCCCCATTCTTTGTTTCTGTACAAAACGGCGTGCCTCGTGGCTATCAAGTGTAGTCGTTTTCAGTTTAAGCATTCACCTCTCATTTCTTCATGCTTATTTTGACAACATTTATTGCTACCGATTAACCATTTTAAGTCTAAAGAGACATGGTGGGGAGGAAAAGAAAGAAAAAAAAGTTTCGAGTATGTGAGAGAAAGGGTGTAAGGAAGGAGAGGACTCAAGATGGAAGGGGAAGTGGCGCATGGAAACCAAATAAACGAGAATGGACGTTCAGCTCATGGAGAAAGTCGCGATGAATAGATTTTTTGAAAGTTTATGCATAGATTTATGTATCTAATCGTATATCATAGACGACGGGAATTTAATCCAATATAGGTCCCACTTAATCTAAAATCATATCTTTAGACTTTTAGAGGAAACAAGAGAACCCTTGACACACAATCTAAAAATGTGAGACAAAACGAACCCTAAACTGGAAAAATAATGAGGAACTTCTGCAGAATAATTATCCTTATGGTGAGGCTACGCACACTGACAGTCTGGTGCATCAAACGCCAAATGCCATATGATGCTGAGCTAGGTTATAAGGAGAGGTGAAGGTTATAGGTAACATAATACAGGCTATTTTAATTACGTTTCTCGGTAAATCTGTGACAACAAATACCGCGGCTTTGACTTGACACATTATTTTATTACTTTCGGTAGCTACGTAAGAGATTATGGACGCTGCCTATATTAATGCTGTTCTTTGCATAACAAGAATGGATTGGAGTGGGACCTGCAGTTTATTAGGAATACACTATTTTAAGAGCACCATATTGTGAAATGTATATTTGTAGCCATATTGTACAGTCTATGTTCCCAAAAAAACGAATGAATTTGAATATTCTTAAAATACGCTGACATTTTTTACGTCTGCGCCGCTGGTGTAGTGGTATCATGCAAGATTCCCATTCTTGCGACCCGGGTTCGATTCCCGGGCGGCGCACTAGCTTTTGCGTATATATGTTGCGTTATATTATATTATATTATTTCGGGCTTTCGCTATAACTACCTAATTAGATCACTAATTAAAGGACTGAATGGTTGAAGACTTCTTACGTCTGGGTTTGAACAGCTGACGTGAAAGTTATTCCAAAAACCTGAATACACACCGGCCCTTTCTGGACAGGATTGCCAACCCCTGTACAAAATCGTACAAGACGAATACGGCGACATCTAGTGAGTGGAAAGTGTAAACATATTAGCAGCCATTTTATTATTAGGTGTCTTACACTGTGCCTACATTGAACAGTACTGTTGTCGATTAACAGAAGTAGTTTATCGTTTTTTTTTTTTTTTTACTAATTGTGAGAATCTTATTTTAAAAATTAAAAATATATATAATTTATAGTATTAATTTTATACAGGCCCTATAGCAGTCTACTCCGACTGCATTTGGGTCCTTCATAACAAGAACACTGTCAGGTAGTGAACATGCCGACTGTAAGCGTTAAAAGGGATCTTCTTTTTCGAGCCCTGGACAAGGAATACAGTAAGATTGTTTTGTTTTCGAAAGATAATTCAGTAGTGTTCATATTTATTTGACATGGAATTGTGATCCAGATAAGCGACAGATATTGTCTTATGAATGGAAGCGGCTGGTAGGTTGGGTAGATCTCTCAAATGATCGCGGTCAGTTTTCTTAGAGTAACATCAACAGGTGGTTTTTCAGATGACAGGTCGTAGACAAGGTAGCAATTAAATTTACACTGAAACGGGGAGTATCTGTTTCGAATAGCCCATGATGTTAGTATTTTTCAAGGAAGATCTGTAAAAATCATGACCACTAGGTGGAGTAACGATGCGGTCTTTGCAACACGATTGCATCATTTCATCATTTAAATGTGGTACTATCCAAGATTCCTCATTGTTGCTTTACCTGTTATGTACTGGGGGAAGTGTTACCTTATTTAGAAGTTTTAAGTTGACGCGTTTTATTTATCTACATCTGTCTGTAGACTTACTTGATGCCAGGCATACCAATCTGCATTGTGCTTTTGTCAAGTTTTCTTATGATGTTTGACATGTTCCTTAGGCTTATTATTTAGGCTTTATTATTTTTATTAATCCCCCTACAGCTGATGAGGAATTTGATGAGCTCTGCTTTGAGTTTGGCTTGGAGCTTGATGAAATTGTGAGTCATACATTCTCATACAGTCTGTCTCTGAATTATTGTACCTGAAAATAACATATAACATATGACGTAACCTAATAGATTTGAATGAGCAGAAATAGCATTGTTGTTGATGCAGAAAATGAGGTGTGTGTGGCTTATGTGCCTAGACGTCAGAGAAGGACATCATACTTCGAGAGCAGGGGGACGTGAAGGCAGAGGGGGCCTCCGATGTTATCCTGTACAAGATCGACGTACCGGCCAACCGCTACGACTTGCTGTGCTTGGAGGGCCTGGTCAGGGGGCTGCAGGTCTTCAAGGAGAAGTAATGATCCCCTCCTCATGCCCTCTCCCACCTCCCTCTAAACCATCTGAAGTCACTCTGCTGATCATAGGATTCAAACCAGCGACATTGCGATGAAAGACAGGGAATTGTAACATGCAGAGCTACACACTGGTCCATTACACATTTTGTGTCCATGTGTGTTCGTGTGTGGCTTTTCACATATGCTTCTGCTTGTCTGCTTTGACGTGTGCAGGATAGATGCCCCCCGTTACAAGCGAGTGCCTGCATCCAGCGGGGAGCCACAGAGGCTGATCATCACCGAAGAGGTAGGTGACCTCCTGGGGCACGCCTGACTCCATCTTAAGGGGCGTGGCGTCTGCCTGGGGCATGTGGATTCACACCCTGGTCCTCCCCCCCCACAGACGGCGGCTGTGCGCCCCCATGCAGTTGCTGCCGTACTTCGCAACATCACCTTCACCCCAGAACGCTATGAAAGCTTCATTGAGCTGCAGGAGAAACTGCACCAGAACGTTTGCAGGTCAGTGTCATACACTTTCAAGGCCAGATGTGTTTACTCCCCACACAATAATACACTTTTACATTTCATTTACTTGGCATATCCAAAGCAACATATCAGTAATGATCCGAGTCAGCCAGTATCTGTGAACCTGTGACCTGATCACAGGCATAGAGCCACACGCCACCTGACATGATATAATAGCTGTCCCCTCGTGGTGTCACTTGGTAGACCCCGCTAGGATGAGTTCTCTGGGTGAACCATCGTAGCCCTGGGCTGTCTCTACAGGAAAAGGACTCTTGTGGCAATTGGGACGCATGACTTGGACACCCTGGTGGGGCCCTTCACTTACACAGCCAAGCCCCCAGGGGACATCCTGTTCAGGCCCCTAAACCAGAGCAGGGAGTTCACTGCTACTGAGCTCATGAGCCTCTATAAGGTAAGGCCCTCTGTGTAATCTGAACCACTATACCTCCTCCACACCTCTGTAGATCTCTTCTAGATGGGTGTATGGAAAGGAAGGAAGGAAGGAAGGAAGGAAGGAAGGAAGGAAGGAAGGAATGAAAGAAGCTTTTTGTCCTGAAGGGAATTACAGGCATTATAGCTGTGAATAAACACTACTAGACCATAAAACTCAATTTACAATATGCAGCACAATTTAACCAAAAAATGTAATGTGCAGAATTGTACAGTGACAGACAGATTGTGTTCTGGTAAATTAGGTCAGGAGAGCCACTAACTGCAGAGTCTGATAGCCGCTAGAAACGTCTCTGCGGTGCTATAAAATCCACATGAACAATGATGCGTTTAGGGAGAATACAGCTGCATGGGAGGGGTTTTATTCTGAGAATAAGATCAGACCTCCTGTCATTTGTGATTTGTTATGTAAATGACCATGAAAACTTCTAATGGGAAAGAGGAGTGTGGAAGGGTGCTGGGCGGGATCACATGATGTGAAGGTTTGCGTATTTTACTAATGTTTCAGACGGACAGCCATCTGCGGCACTACCTGCACATCATTGAGGACGAGCCGGTGTTCCCCGTCATCTATGACAGCAACGGTGTCGTCCTCTCCATGCCTCCTATCATCAATGGTGCGCCATGGGCGGGGGCATTTTATCCCTTCGTTATCTCAGTTGGATTTATTTGCGGCGTGGTATCATTTTGCAGGGCAGGATTTATGTGTGTGCTTCTGTGCTCATGATGATCTGTTGATGTTCTGCTCTCGTAGGAGACCACTCAAAGATCTCCCTGAACACAAAGAATGTGTTCATTGAGTGCACAGCAACTGACCTCACTAAGGTAAACGCGTTATAACAGTCGCACAATATGTCTTGTTGTCTATATGCAGTACTGTCCAAAAGTTTTGAGCAAAGAAAATATTTAAAGCTGTTTATCTGTGTATTAAGTGTATTTGAATAACATTAGAATATTACCAAACATTAGTAAATTAGCAGTAAAAACTAGAGCTGTAACAACTATGCAATTAAGTCAATAATAATCAGTAATTAAAATAGTTATCAGTGAATTTTATTTCCATTTTTGTGACTTGCTGCATAAATTACATCTAATGACATCATCACTCAGCAATGTTTAATCTTTCACATGCTTATAATGATGGAGAACCCTTGTTCAATCTAGGTCACGTCACAACCCAAGAGAACAAGCAATATATGCTGGAGATATATTTAAATAGAAATTCTCTACATTGTGTAAAATTTTACAGCTATACCTTAAAAGTACTTCTTGATTTAATTATTTTGTTTTTTATACATAAAGCATTTGCACTCTTATTTAAACTCTGTGTTTTGGCCCAGCTAATTGATTAGTTGATTTTTGCAGCCCTATTAAAAACTAACAAGTATTTCTTCTATTCTAAAAGTTACCAGTCCGCTTCAGTTCCCAAATCTCTCCTCAGGGGTATTTGTTGCATTTCACCCCCAGCTCAATTAATTCATTTTATTTGTTAGATAATTGAATTGAGGTATTGATTAGCCAAACTTGGTAGGATGGTGGTTGAGTGAAAAATATATAGGTGTATTAGATGGTTGCTGCAAATACTGGGGTGACTTTAGGAGTGATTTGGAAATGTTATGGTCCCACACTTTCACAGACATCATATCATAGTTTTACACCAACATCATTGTACCTGTATAGTGCAAGATTCAGGTCTTTCATATCTACGGTTATTTATTTGCAGATGCACTGCATTTGAATTTCAGTTTAATTTTATTCCCTCAATAGGAAATACATATAATTTTCAGGACTAGTCTGTTGCCATTGCTGCAAAACAGGGGCATACTTAGAAATTCTGGACCCTCCCTCCTCATATTTACATAGAATTTTACAGATTCAGGGGGCCCTGTCAAAGTGGTGGGTCCCCTGAATCTGCTTCGGTATCCATGCCCCTCCAATACCAATGCTGCAGATATATTCTTGTCAGTGCGATAACTCAAATAGTATTTGACAAATGTTTTTTCAAACTTTGCAGATACATTGTCTGTGTGATGAACTGAAACAGATTAAATTTTGAGACAGATTTGGAAGTTTGTACCTGCGTTCATAGTGGGGTATAGCATGGTTTAATTTTAGGGCCGCCATTGTTCCTAATTATTAAATTAATGATATTGACACCAATTCATACAGTAAACTGGTTAAATTTGCAGATGACACCGGTGCAGCAGAAACTGAACTAGTAGCACAGAGGCTGCAATGGGATCTTGATTTAATTAGTGACTGGGCTGATACCTGGCAGATGAAATTTAACATAGATAAATGCAAGGTAATTCATGCAGGGAGGAGAAATATAAAGTACAGATATTTTATGGGTTCCACTGAAATAAAGGAAGCTGATTATGAGCATGTTGATGCTTCCCTGTCCCGCTCTTGGCAGTGTGGGGAAGCAATAATAAAAGCCAATAAGATGTTGGGTTATACATCTAGGTGTGTGGAGTTTCAGTCAAGGGAGGTGATGCTACGATTATACAATTCCACCTAGAATACTGTATGCAGGTTTGGTCACCATACCTTAAAAAGGACATTGCTGCCTTGGAAAAGGTGCAACATAGGGCTATAAGAATGATTCCTGGTCTTGGAGGAATGTCTTATGAAGAGAGGTTAGCTGAGCTGAATCTCTTTAAGCTCAAGCAAAGGAGGTTAAGAGGGGACACGATCCCGGTCTATAAGATTCTATCAAGTCTGGATGCTGCTTAGCTAAATGGCTACTTCAATATTAGATTAAATACTAGAACTCATGGCCATAAGTGGAAATTAGCGGGAGAACATTTTAAAATTAATTTGAGAAAGCACTTCTCACAGCGTGTAGTGAATAGTCTTCCTGTTTAGTGTACCACAAGCTAAAACCCTGCAGTCCTTTAAATCAGAGCTAGATAAGATTTGTACAACTCTGAAATATTACTTAAGTACTCCACAAACGAGCTTGATGGGTCGATTGGCTTCCTTTCATTTGTAAATTTCTTATATTCTTATGTCTGTTGTGGATTCTATCCAGTAAAGCGGAAACATTATATCTAGTTTTGTTTTATTTGCTCTTAAAACTGCTATGGAAGTGCCTATTTGGGGAAGATGGTCAAGGGATCATTAAATCAGAGCTAAATAGAAATTACATAATTTTAGCAGAGTCATGCGTAACTTAATGGCAGGGATACGGTATGAGAATGCCCAGAAATCATGCAGTGTACTTTCACAAACCAATATGGTATAACCTGCTACACTAAACTTTTTTTTATAGGTAGAAAGTAAATACATAAACCATACCAATAAGATATTTATCAACTATTATGTACTGTACATAACTGTATGTGGTAATCTTCCATGACTGGCTGTGCAGCAGGTTTGTTTACACGTTATTGTTTGACGCACTACTGTATACCTAATAAGGTCAATTGTTCTGCACAAAATCCAAACACTATTTCACTGTAACATTTTGACTTTGCTGACGGATTCAAATATCTGTGAGAATGACCAAATATAAGCATTGTAAGCTACAGCCATGCTTTCATTCGTGCAATAAAACATTTTTTTGTGCATTTCATGCCTGGGGAAACACAATACCGTCATTCTGGCAGCCTCCCTCTGTTAGCTAATTTGTTAGTTTTAGACTTGTTCTTGCATATTGCCTTCTGTTAATTGATGTGCTGGAAGTAATAATGATCCCCAGTGCCCTGACCAGTGTAACTGGTTAGAAGATGGATGGATGGATAAATCGGGCTCAGATTATCCTTAACAGGCTAATAGTGAACATGGCAGGTTGAAAGCAGTGTGGATTGGAATGAAAACATTCTGGCTGGGGGTTCGTTCAGGAATAGGGTTGAGAACCACAACCCTACACTACCTGGGATGTGCCCCAGGCCCCCACCCAGCTGATAGATGGAAGGATTGAACAGTCCTCCTCTGTTTTGAGAATCTGTATTCATGTTGCAAGTTCTTGTGATGTTGACCTTAATCTAGAGTTTTCTGTTCTGCTTGCTTACTTAGGCAAAAATAGTTCTGGACATGGTGGTGACGATGTTCAGTGAGTACTGCGAAGAACCTTTCACGTAAGTCCAGACTCGACACGTTGGAAATGCATAACATGACATAGCATTTATTTAGCAGGTGCTTTGTCCAAAGTGATGTGCAAGTGAGGATCAGAAAGGTGCAGCTGAGCTTCATTAAGGGTGCAATAAAATTTGAAACCACACCCTTCCAGATACACGTGCAGGTCCTTATCTCACTTAGCATACATTAGGTATGTATGCGTATATACAGAAGGTCATTGGTTTGAATCCTGTGTTGGAAAAGTAATTGTTGTGCCCTTGAGGGTGACCTTTAACCAACTGCTCCTGACATGCTGGATGCAATCTGACCTCATGCTCTGGTTTTGCTTACTTTGGGTGGCACTTATGACCAAAGTATCCAATAAATCAATGAAAGTACAGGCATGCTTTAGCTATGTCTAAAACCCTTCTGCTTTCCTCTCACAGCGTGGAGGAGACCGAGGTGGTGTATCCAGACGGAAGGACAGTCCTCTACCCGGTATGTCCTCTGCCCTTCACCCTACCGTGACTCTGCTTCGTCAGTGTACATTTACCTCCATGTTCATTATTACATCCTTAGGAGCTGGAGTACAGGATGGAAATCCTGTCCGGAGATCTCATCAACTCGCGGGTAGGCATTAGGTGAGTGCGGCTTGGCGCGGCAGCAACGGGGAACCAAACATGCTGAGCTCAGCGTGCCGGACCCGGCTTTTTACCGGGGACAGGCTCGCGTTGCAGCCTCCATGTCCTCCTGGTCTTCAGTATCCATTTCCAATGCTCGTCTTCCGTTGCGTATCGAGTAACGTCACTGTAGCTTGGTTACGCATGGGCTGTCAGGGGTTGCATTCAGTCTGTGTGGGTGTGTGTGTGAAAAGAGATATGCGTATATGAATCGTGTTTACGCTGCATGTGCTGTGAATGAGGTGAATATGATCAAAAATTCATAATAAGCATTCTGTATACAAAGGGTGGTTTCTGGTTGTGAGATCAATCTGTGCCTGTTAGTGGAATGCTTAGGGTTCACATCTCACCGCTAGAAGGAAATAACATCACTATTTGGCCCTTCAGCTATAGACCCTCAAAAACTATTCTAGGGAGGCCAGATAAATGGCTGACCTTGTGCTCTGACCCCAGACTTTTTTCTCACCTGTATATCGTGCTGTGAGAACGTATTCACCTCTATTTTTTCTTAATCATAACGTAGTTATTTCAGATCATAGTATAAAGGACAAGCTGAGTACACACACAACATAGTTTTTAAGTGACCCTTTGATTTATTGAATAAAAAATTCGCCAGCACCCATATCACCCATGTGACATAGTTAATGCCTGATTAGTCACTAAATGAACCAATGAATTAAATCTATGTTATGGCGTATTAAATTAGGCACACCCAAGCTTGATTGCTGCCAGCCCTGTTGAATCTACGCATCACTTAAATAGAATCATTCCAGCAATGTGGGGTTGGACACCCTGTCTCAATCAGGAGAACTTCCTGAAGACCTGAGAAAGTTAGCTATTAAAATATATCAGTTCGGAAAAGGTTACAAAGCACTCTCTAAAAGCCTTGGATTCCCGCGAACTACTCTAAGAGTCATAATCTCCAAATGGACAAGATTTAGAACAGTGGCAGATCCGGCCAGTAGCGGCCGGTCTAGCAGAATTAGTCCAAGAAGGCATGGAAAACTCATCAGGAACGTCACAGAAGACCCCAGACTATCATCTAAGGAAGCACAGGCCTTTCACAGTACAGTTAATGTCTGCATTCATGGCTCCACCATTCGCGGACAGCTTGCTCTACAAAAAAAAAAAAAAAGAGCAAGTTGAGGGAGGCGTAAAAATAATTTCCCCACGGGGATCAATAAAGTTCTATTA
>JAODKE010000047.1:17674609-17686133 GCA_026779605.1 Mormyrus hasselquistii | reverse complement strand
ATAATATGCGGCCCGTGAGACTTGAACTTGGACATAGTGCGGCCCACTGCAAAAAAAGGTTGAGAACCACTGCTCCAAAGCAATCTTCCTTTCGACATTCTGATGTTTTGGTCCCCCCTGTTGGTCACAAACAGTCACTACACTTAAATATTTTTTTTCTGAAGCATCATGTTCTGTAACGATCTTCTGACCCCGCTTGCTAGCAATTTATTTCGTTGTTGCAACATTTCTAACCGGACACCAGAAATAACAAAAACTCCTGGTCAGCCTCAATCGCTCGGACTGTCCTCCTCCAATGTCCATTGAAGAGTTTAGATATATCAATGGTGACACCAAGAGTAATTGTAACAAAAACCTACAGATTTTAAAGAAAAATTATGAATTTAAAATGATCAAAGCCATGTCAGACATTGCTGCTCATCTAGAAGGACCAAAGGGTAAAAACTAGGGGTGTAACGATATACGCCCAGGACACGAGACGAGACATATTGGTTTGACGAGAACAAGACGATATATATTTAAGGAACACTTCAAAGAGTAAATATATTGCTGGAAAGCAGCATTTTATTTGATTAATTTGAAAGACATAAAATGCCAAACAAAGCAGGTGTATGTCAAAATGCGTTAAATAATCACCATCATCATAAGCAGTAAAGAACAGAACAAATATCTACCACCATAAAATATGCCACCACAAACTCAAATGACAGGCTTCTCTCCTATTTGACTTCTCAAATGAACATAAAATATAAATAAAACAATATAATTAACAAACATAAATCTTTCAAAAAATATTTTCTTCACCGGTGCAGTGAATTTAAGTATAGAGCTGTGATGGTGCTGGAAATGGCTTTGCATAGTAGTAGCGCTAGTCGCTGTGTACGGCATTATTTTCCTACAATATGCTTACAGATGGTTCGTGTTTTGTCTGTCACCCTTTCTCTGTTTATATTTTCCGCCGGGTACCCAAAGTGCTGCCACACAATACATTTAAAAGAGCCTGGGGTATTTACTATAGCAATTTCGTCAAGCGTCGACAGGCTTGCAGTAACTGATTTGCAGCGCCTTCGTGAAACTGCTTTTCACTGTTGCTACCCGATCTGCCGTGCCTACCCGATTTGCGCGCGCACGCGCACCAAGACAACCCCAGACGCGTGCGCATGCGCAGAACTTTACTATTACGACCCTGCTCGATCTGCGTTTTTCTGCTTCGCAGCACGAGTCCCCATCCGATTTGTATCGCGCACGCTTAATTAAAATTAAAATTCATTTGAGTAATAGTCTGTAGGATTTCCAAACTACCCCAACACTTGTGATACAGCTAATTTTAGGTTTATAATGCAGTAATATAAATTTGCCGTAAGATGTCCTGCGCGAGCGTGATAATCTGAAAGTGTGAGTGTCACGCCAGATGCGTGAGAGTTGGCCACCCTAGTTTACACTTTTATTGTATTGTTATATATCTGAAATATTTCACATTGGAATTTAAATGCAACATGAGGTTGACACGAGTAATTTCGTTTACTCAATGACTGTAAAGTACTTGAATACATTTTACATATATGTATTACATTGCATACATATTTTTAAAACCGTCATTTATTTTTTATATGTAGACTATGATAACAAATGCAGTGGATGAATAATTCTTTGTACAATGGGAACTGAAAAAATGCTATGATTTCAATCCGCTTGCGCGCGCAAATCGGGTAGGCACGCAGATTCGGTAATGACACACTCCGACAAGAAATCTCATGTTGTAACATCGCGAGATGTCGTGACTCGGTACACCCCTATTAAAAGCAGATGTTCACATGCTAGGATCAGTAGTTCATTCATTTTATTTTGAGATTCTAGATAGGCCACATTGAAGTAGTGTAAAATTTACATTTTGAAGGAAGATACAATATATTTCCTTAGACTATTTTTTTTAGAATTGTTGTGCTGGTAACATTTCGCAGTGGCGTCCTGCAATGGCAAAATATTTGCTGCCAAGGAAAAAAAACATCTAATCCAACACCTTGGTCACTCGGCCGGAAAGCCGTTATCCACCCCATTCCTGTGCATGCATTACAGAATTCAGCACTAATAGGTTGCATTACATTTTCATTAAGCAGATGCTCTTATAACACTAATACAATTAGCTATCTTGGCAATGAGGTGGGTAAACAAAGCAGGTGTTTAATTAGGGGGTAGCGAAGACACATCTCTTTCCTTGGGTTGGTCTGTCATTGAGCAAACACACAGGCTTCTACTGTGGGAGAAAAGTCATGCATCATGGACATGTGCATGCAAACTGCACACACACAAAATCCAAACCTGGAGCAGTGAGGTCACAGAGCCACCTGACAGAACATATTACATGGCCCATACATTCATCTTTATTAACCCATTGTAAATAACCATACATTTTGGGAGTTCTGAAAAGTAGTGGAAAGTTTAAGCCGTCTTATGCAAAAAGGCATGCATACTTTCTCAACACATAACTCACCAGAAAAGCTAGATGACTTTTCTGCATCCTGGTTCTGTAATTCTTTATGTGTGAAGGTATGCATGTCAGCCTTTACTTATAACCGCTCTTCCTTTGAGCTGATGTAGTTTGGAAATATAAGCAATTTAAAACCAGCGAACTCCTGTGCAGATCCACAATCAGATTTCTCTGCCCAAATCTTAGAATTAACCTATATAAACTGGTCTTGGGTCTACAACTTAGCACAAAACTAGTAAACATTCAACCATTCCTAGAAGCCAAACCACAGATGTTTAATTTAAAATTCATTGGCACATCTAATCAGATTTGTGTTATAGACATTGATTGGTGTAAACTGCAGAGTACACCATGTGCTTGATCATAATGTTAATTTACTTGATATAGGGTCATGACTGAGCTAGCATGATAAAAAATTGGGTTGCTTTACAAAAAGGTTGAGAACCACTGGTCTACGCAGACCATATTTTTAAAAACCATATTATTAATGTTACACAATACAGCACCATACCTAAGAAGCTATGAAAAACACAAGACTTGAAACAAGTCTCTGTTCTGACAGACCCTAACCTAAACCTTTAACTACGATGACCAGATAATCCATGTCAAGGAGGACCTTTTGAGCTACATAGGTCAGGATTTGTAAACTACCATTTCAATTAAAAGGACCTGGACCTCACTTAAGCACTGAGTTCTTGCTGTGTGCTGATTGGTCAGTCTCATGTAACCATGCATGTGCCACTAATGTTAATACGAAACAGCTGGATGAGTCTTTTAGTCAAGGAAACAAACCAATCAAAGCACAAGAAGAACTGAACTATAGCCAAGCACATGAGCGTTTCAGTTTTAAAGTAGTTTGTAAAATTTGAAGAAGCTCTACAGTAAGTGTCCTCCCTGACATGGATCATGTGGTCACCCTACCTAAACTAACCTTACAATTACATTTGGATTAAATGAAGTTTTGTGGTATAATACCATTATATTTACCATTCATCCATCCATCTTCCAACCCGCTTAATCCTATTGGGTCGCAGGGGGTCCGGAAACTATCCTGGATATAGGCTCCGGACCTACATACAAGGAGTGGTACAGAAGAGAAAAACCAAATCCGACGCTCCACTGCACGTAACACATGTTGAATTGCGCTACATCACAATAAGGCTGAACCAATGCACAAGCTTGCTGTAAATGCATGCAGCAGCATAGGCCACTTGCGTAGGTTACAGCGTAAGTTCTGTGTAGGTGCAACACAGAAGTACAAATCAGTGTCAGCAGCAGTAAGCATATTTTTATCAGTTTACTGAGTCTACAAGTTTGCAGTAAATAAATGATATATTGAATGTTGACTGTGATGTTTAATTTAGTTTCTTCATTTTATTATTTCATTGTTTGTGTAAACTTTGTTCATTGTTTGATCTTTGCATGCTATACATTTGGAAAGCTCCATGTCTAAGCTACAACACATGAACAGTTCAGCTCTCTAGGTATGTTTTTTTTCAGAGCCAAAAATCAAGTTGAAGCTAGTTTCATATAATAAAAGTTGACTATCATTAGGTTGCGCCAAACTTTTTAGTGGTTTACCAGTGTTATCAAATTAAATTTTGGAGTTAAGGAATTAGCGGTTATGGAAGCTAACTTATCAGTTAGCTGTGCCTGCCACTGCTGATACCCTGAGACAAGTTGTTCTGCGTCAGACTGATGCTGAGGTCTCTCGAGCTCTGAATGCTGTATTCTGCATCTTCAGCAGCAGACAGATGTCTCCAGGCAGCCAGGGTTTCCTCTATATGCTTGTGGTTATATACGTTGACAGCCTCTGTATGCTCTTGCACATCTGTGATGTTGTCACATTTGCTGCTTCTTTGAAAATGCCCCACTGTGTGTTTCTAAAGCAGTCTCACTACACTGGAGTAGCCTCCCGTGGCCTAAGGACTGGCTATTCTTGTTTCACCTGCGGCCTGTATGCAGGTGTCCATATAACAGGTGGTCAGAGTTGCTGATCTGGGGGAGGGAAGCTGCTTTGTTTGTGTAGGCTCAGTTAATGTGTTATTGTCCCTTGTTGCAAAATTCACATTCTGATAGAACTTCGGTATTACAGACTTAGGACAAGCTTAATTGAAATCTCCTGCACCAATACAGAACAATCAGGGTGTACAGTTTGGTGCTTGCTTATGCCTCCTTCACATTGACACCCAGAGGTACTTAGACTACCCAATAACAATTATCATCACGTCCCTCGAGAAATAGAAGGGTCTGCTTTTCATAGTATTGAACTCTACACATGGTGAACAGTTTCAAAACCACCTCAGGATCTTGGTGCCTTGGGATATATCAACGAAAACAGCCGGTCTGCCTCCCCAGAACTACTCTGTGGAGTGTCAACTCATTCAGCTGAGCGGTGCTATCCGCTGACTTGCAAAACAGTTGGAATTGCTGGTTTGGTGGGATTAGTTGGGATTAGTGGTTAGCCTAGCTTGCAGTCCTCTGCTTTTGTCCCGCTTCTGTGACCTATAATGTCACTTCTTCATCAGTGCAGCTTTCATTGAGACCATAGTCTCCTTTGAGTGTAGCAGCTCGCTAAGTTGGCTTAGCTCCCACAGCCAGTGATTCTCATAAGGATGAACCTTTGACTCAGGGAATGACTTTCTGGCCTCATGGAGCTTTGAAAACTCACATCAAAGAACTGAAAGTCAGATGTCTTTCATAGCTGGCAGGCTCTAATTTTCACTCAGCCTAATATGACTCATCTTTCTGGCTGCCTTTGTAATTGTCATTTTGTTACTTCAAGGTGCTTTTCATGTCGCATTTCCATTATTTGCTACAACCCCACATGCATGTGTGCGAGGAAATAGGATATTTTAGCAGTCTATGTGTTTGCCTGAGATAGGACATAGAGCATTATTTTCCAGCCATGCAGACACGTTTCACAAGCATTTAAACTTAACTGTACGTCCTGTCACACTTTGGCCTGGGGAGCCTCTCTCCAAGTTTGACAGGGTTCATGACCCTTGCAAGAGCACTTTTGGCAAGTTGACCCCTGTACCTTGTGCTTTTTAAAGAATTTGTCCTACTCAGCTGCACCTAAGAATGTGTAGCTCAGTGACACAAACCCAAATTTGGTGCCAGTTTAGTGACAATGACAATTCATCTACAGCACTGTCCATGTCCTTAGCTAATCTCCATACTGCATTGTGGGAAAGTTGTCATGGGTAAACGGTCACTGTGACACACTGTCTGGCTGGCTGCAAATTGCTTATTTTCTGTTTATGATCTTTGTGTGTTTCTCTGTTGAAAGAAGGAGTTAGACTACTAATGTTTGGAATTTAATTTAGGAGATGTTGGGTGCGGCTGCACAGAAATGAATAAATAAAAAATCAATAGCATTAACAAAAAAGAAAACAATGCAGACGCTCCTCTACTTACGAATGAGTTACATTCGGAATGGCTGTTTGTAACTTGAAATGTTTGTAAGTTGTTATTCAACATCATTTTAATAGTATACGCAGGTGCAAAGAACTATGATGATGGGAGCATTTACGCTATGCTGCTGTGCGACAGTAGTAACGGGCAGAAATCGTAGTAGAAAACAAAAAAATTGATGTTGTGGAATGGAAACGGGAGCCCAAGGAACACATTTTGGACTTGCAGTCCTCTTCGTTTGTATGTCTGAAAGTTCGTAAGTTGAAATTTCGTAAGTAGAGGAGCGTCTGTACAGTAAAACCTTGGATTGCAAGTAACTTTGGTCTGCGAGTGTTTCTCGTAAAAAAAATGGTAAAATGACTGGTAGCAGCGGCTGCCAAACAAAAACTGTAAAATTACAGTAAAATGTTTAATTTTAAATGCAGTGCAAAAACGCTAAATAAAAAAAAAATGTCCTTTATTGTTTTGCATAAAAACAGTTATTTTACAGTTTTTCTTAATATTATTATGATCAAATACCTTAATTAAAAGGGCAATTCCAAAAGTTCAACAAATAAATACTGTTATTTTACAGCTTTTCTTAATATTATTATGGTCAAATACCTTAATTCAAAGGCCAATTCTAAAAATATCATAATTCAAATTAAATGGAAAAAAAACTTAAATTAAGTGAAGTGTCAAAGGAGAATGCCACGTTTTAATTTTTTTTTTTTTTAGCCAATTTGCAGTCAACCTCAGAGTTAGATAAGAGAGTACATTCCCTTCTCTTTTCTGTGTTTGCAATGGCCAGTCTGACATTGGTAATCTAGTTTAGTTTAACGTAATTCACTGGGAGTAGATGTCTAGCTATAGCCTACAGCTCCTAAAAGGGATGGCATCCATTTCTAGTGAATTATACTAGGCAAATGGTGTCAGACTGGGCATTGCAAAAAGAGAGAAGAGAAGCATATGCACCCTTTATGTAACTCTGGGGTTCACTGCAAATGAGCAAATCAAAAAGCTGATGTTTTCTTTTAACATAATCCTAAGACTAACACTTATTTTAGAAGACAAAACTGATAAAACCAAAGTGCAATACAAGTATGCCTATAGCACTAAATACAATGCAAGGATTTAATTTTGTAGAATTAGGCCTGCAGTACAATAGTAAACTGAAAAACTACATTTAGTATCGTATAGACCTATACATTTTAAACTAGTGATCAAGTGTGTGAGAGGTTGTGAGGGTTCCACTGCAAATGCCTCCCGCAACATATTCAAAGTTTAAAGTTTGCTTCTTACCTCCCTGTCAGTTGGACCACCAAAGTGCAATACAAATCCGGACAATGTTGCAGAGGTGTAGCTTAAACAATTTTTTTTTTTTAAATGTTGTGAGCCCTCCTGACCAAACATACAGTGAAATCGTGAAAGGTGACAGTGCATTGTACCCCATAAAGAGTTATCCTCTTCTAAACTGTCAGTAGTCCACTGGATCTTTGGAACATTAAAATGGAACATTAAAATTTAACATTCAAAAGAAAAGGTTAACTAGGATTCAAAGTTTTTTTTTTTTTTTTTAAAAAAAAACAACAACAGTAGAAAGTGTTTCTATTTTGAGGTGAAGAGATGGGTCTCACCCAGAGGTTCAGTACTCTGTGACTGAGACTTTTTATACTCAGCTGGGTGGTTGAAATCTTGGTCTGGATTTGTACTCTCTGGACCTGAAATCTCCACCATTAGGTCTTACCTAATACATATCAGGACATGATAAAAATAATCTGGTGCTTACCAGGTTGTAAAATATATCTAACCACAAGTGCACAAAAATGTAGATTCCACCATTTATCATTTATAAAAAAAAAAAAACGCGCACAAAGCCGAAATGGATAAGACATGTGAAGAAGCACCACCTTTGCTGCTTCCATAGGATTTAAATGGTCGAGCAACCGGACAGGGCTCTGGAGTGTGACTATACAGTACGCACATTGATGAAGCCAGAATCATTATTAAAAAGTATCCCCCCCCCCACCAAAGCTGTAAACAGTGTAGTTAAATGTAGTATGGATTACACTTAATTGCATAGGTCAGCCATTGATATACTTCCTATTTTTCTGCCAAATGCTGTGCCGGCCAGATGCATAATGTTTACTACAATGGTACAGTGTAGCTCCTTGCCTCTCAAAGTGTGGGGTGGGCACCACTAGTGGGGAAGAGACCAGAGAGGTGGGGCGCAACAAACATGAAGAAAGTTAGCTTTTTATGCCAATATTATGTAATACCTTTCTTTAGTGCCTATAAAGAATAGCAACCTATACATTTTACATAGACACGCCCACAATATGCAAAAGATATGAAAAGAGAAAAAAGTGATGATGTGGTCTCATTTTTTTGAGATTGTTTGGGGAGGGGGTGCACTAACACGTGCATGGATGCTGAGTATCAGTCCTCTATATTTCCTAATTCATGCTTTTGGGCGACATGGAGTTGATAGTCTACATAAAAGTGAGGGCTGCTGCCTCACCTGTGAAATTTCATTCTGGATAATCTTTAAAAGTAATTAAAAAAAACATTGGACTTAGAAGTTAAATGTCAAAGTAATGTCAAACTAATAAGATTTACCTCAAAATTACAAAGAAAAATGCAATTTTTAGTATGGTCATAAATCATCAAATTATGAATTACTTTTTAAATTACAGTTAAATGTGATTTTACATAAATGTGTATATAATTTGAGAAATTTAGTAGAAAAGTACCACCCAAATAAGGCCATAGCAGTGCATGCGATGAATCTATTTAACGGCAATGCCATGTCACGTTTCCACAAAAGCAGCTGACATTGGATAGGTACTTCGTCAAAGTCATACAAAAAGGAAAAGATTCCAGTGAGCCAACAGATAGCAGTGATTCTGTTATAGTGAAAATCACCCTCCTCCTCTCCTCTGTCTCATCTCCCTCACACCATCCACGATTCTTTTCAAAGGTAAAGTGCAGGATAATTTGTTTTATGTATTTTTACTTTATATTTTGTATTAATCATTTTCGTATTAATCATTTTTGGGTGGTAGAACGAATCTTCTGAGTTTCCATTATTTCTTATGGGAAAATTCGCTTTGATTGAGTGCTTTGGATTACAAGCATGTTTCCAGAATGAATTATGCTTGCAAACTAAGGTAACACTGTAGCTAAAAATAATAGCTCTGTAGGTTATTCTTCTCCATGCACACAGGCCATTCATTTTATTAACAAATTAAGAAAACATGCTATTGGAACGACATGTATTCCCCAATCAGCTCCATTACCCCTCCCTCCATCTAATTTCTGCTTCTCTCACATCCCCTAACCTCTACGACTTCTAGAATTTCTGGATGGAGCAACTGGAAATGTGAAAGTCAAAAAAATGTATGTTTACCCGAATGTTGAGCGTCCTAGTCGTGACACATCACTTTGAAATGACATCTATTCACTTATATTCCAATTTGCACAATCTTTCCCCAAAGATTAGGTGGTTAATTATATTTTATTGCGCACATGTAACTACACTATGCAAACTTGGCATTGTTCTGCATGCTGAAAATAGATTTTTTGTTTTAGCTGATAAAGTAAAGGACACCACTCAGTTCATACGGGGTGAGTAATGACGGTGAAAGCTGCACTTCCTTAAAGTGACAGTACAGGCAAGTCAAACATTTCAAATTCCCCAGTGTGAAAGGACACATTTTTAACTTAAACGAATCGTTCCTCTGCCCGAGGATTTTGTGCAGTTAAAAATAATCATAAATCAGCCTGGTTACATTGTGATAGCGGCCTATGTAATTTGCATAGAGCAAGTTGCACCCCTGTCCTGTGAAAGTGAGCATGTTAGTTCCAGGAATTTAATCTTAACTATGCACCCCCCACCCCCCTATCAAGGCACTGGACAGTCACAGCAGGGTATTTGGCGACTCTCCTGTTGCTTCCTCACTCCACTACCATGAATCACACGCTGCTCCTCACCCTCATCGCTGAGTGTAAGAAGGTCCTTCAAGAGGAGATGGGGTCCCATGTCACCGAGGCTCCTGGCAACGTCACCTCTGTCCCTGAGGCTAAGGCCAGCTCCAAGCCTTATGACAATGCCTACTTCTACATCCTCTTTGTCATGTTGTTCTACTCCTTTCTGGCTCTCACCCTCTTCCGGAGTTTTGCAGGTCAAGACAAGGGCAAAAATGATCCGTACGAGGAGTTTGGTGATGCTGGGAAATACAACCAGAACTCCTTGGTGGAGAAGCTTGACTTTGAAGACGAGAGCACACCCTGAACACTTATTATTCAGACATTAGTCAAATCTGAAAACTGTCAGGATCGAAGGACCTTTTGGAAATTTCCTCAGATTTTTTTCCACGTGTGTATAACATGTTATATTGCGGAACTCAGAAACAGGAAAAAAAGCATTCAGTGAAACCCAGATGATTAAGGTGGTGATTTGCTAATTGACAGAAATCTTTCCAGGAAGTACTTGTGAAGGCCTAAAGAGTAGATTTGAAACTTCTGTGCTATTATTGCATTATTATCATTCAAAATTATTGGTGTGAATATACTATATAACAGTAAATAATGTCTTTTCTCTGGACTTGGCAAGCAGTCATGTTTGGATTTTATGTGTTTTAAATTCTGTCTCTTTGACCTAGGGCTGGGTGATATAATATCGATATGATATTGCCCAGCCCTACTTTCACCTTCAAAAATTCTATAGATGCAAGTTATAGGAAGAAAAATGTATTACATATTTTTTATAACTTAGACTTGTATTTATACACTCATCTTTCAGCTTGTTTTAAAATATAATTTTATAGCACACGTGTTTGTTTTTGCGGCACATTACATTTTACATAAAAATTTAAGTAGTGATACTCATATATGAGTATATTTCTCATTTTAAAATCCTTGGCAGATGTTGTATTTTGCTTCATAAATTTCTATTCCAAATGAAACAGTATTCCGGTATGTGTGCCTGAGTATGTAAATAAGAACATAAGAACTACCGTAATTTCCGGACTATAAGCTGCAGGTGTTTTAATATTTAATTACCGTATATAAGGGTTCCTGCTACCATGGAGATTGTCGGGACAGAGATGACTGTTTGGGAATGCAAAGCGTCCCATTTATTAACAAATCTTTCAATCAATCAAACTTTGCAGTAAACTAAAATTGCAGTAACAAGGCTGCTTAACAAAATAACCAGCATCTTTTTTGAAAAGTGCCAACACAGCAGTAAAGGTGCAGTAACGCAGCCGTAATAAAATAACGAGCCTACTATACCAGAAAAGTCAGTCATTAATCCTCGTGTCATCGTCTTCCTCCTGTGTACTAAAACCACCGAAGTCCTCTTCAATAGATAATCCGCGCTTCCTAGATAGTGCGCCCCTGGTGACCGTTAGCAGTAAAAAAGATAGATAAGCTGCACCATTGTATAAGCCGCAGGGTCCAAAGCAAGTGAAAATAGTAGCAGCTTATAGTCCGGAAATTACGGTATACAAACGAGAGGAGGCCATTTGGCCCATCAAGCTCGCTTGGGGAGAACCTAACAAATAGCTCAGAGTTGTTAAAATCTTATCTAGCTCTGATTTAAAGGAACCCAAGGATTCAGCTTGCACTATGTTATCA
>JAODKE010000047.1:17647156-17671462 GCA_026779605.1 Mormyrus hasselquistii | reverse complement strand
ATCGTGACACTTAAATGCTATAGGCCTATCTGTTGCTTTTGTGACACTCGCGTCTGTGGCTGTTTTTCGATCGTTACTTCTATATACCCTTTTCTCCCAGAAGATGGCAGTAGCTACCTACCTATCTACCTAGTTCATCTAACCCAAAATCATAATAATGGAATTAGTATTTTTATGTAATAACTGCCCAACCTTCTGTCTGGGTTTCATTCAAATGTATATTGTTTATCAGCTATAGGCGTAAGCTTGATGTAACATTTTTAAAAAGAAAAAAAAAATGACAGGAGACAGCCATTCATGGCGCGAATTTCCTTGATTTTGAGGAGAGTATAAATGGTACCGTGAAGAAGTTGTGAATCGTGAGTTTTATGCAGGAATCAAATCACCATTCAGTTCTTTTGGAATGCATGTCATATTTTCCTATGGATATGTAATCATTGTGCATGTTTAAAATATAGGAATGATCCATTATAATATTTTAGAATGTCGTGTACAAAATTGCATCTTGTACAGTATCTCTTGACATGTTGTACACTATTTAGTGGAGATTTGTTGGTGAAATTTGGCATCTTGTAAAAAATAACTTGACAGTCATCCTGGTGTGGCACATGATGCAAAATTGATCCCTGGGTAGATCAGACATGCTTAAACAGGGGCGTAGCAAGTAATTTTGGGATCACTGATGAAATAACATCTTGAGCCCCCATCGGAGTCAGGGTGGCTCCCCCGTAGTTTTGTCAAGTGGGGCATTCTCCGTTCAACGTCCCAGGAAAACATCTCTGCCCCCCCTCTCTCCCAACAAAGGCCCTGAAGAGTGTGCTTATATTGAACAACCAATATTGAATCATTTTTAATAAACATGATTACTTCTTCAGTACTACTTCACACAGGTAAAGAATCTAAAATCAGTTCTAAAAACAGAAGGTCCAGCAGAAGTATATAAGTATATAACTGTAGCAATTTTAGTAATTTGTCAAAAAAAAAAAAAAACTGTATTGTTGATATGTATGATCTAACAGATATTTGGAAATGGTTAGATTGAATTGCCAAGGTTCATTGTAACTGACAGCCAAATTTGGTTTCTATGACTAAACTACTAAACTGTGTGTGTGTGTGTGTGTGTGTGTGTGTGTGTGTGTGTGTGTGTGTGTGTGTAGTTTATCTGTCCTGGCAATTATTGTGAAGTAGAAAAACTAAGAAAGTATAGATGAAAACATAAAATTGTATCATTATTTTAAGAGGTAATGCACAGAGAAAATATTTTAGTTACAATGGTACCTTTTCAATTTTCAACTTTTACAAGTGTGACCCAAAATAATTCTGCGGGCAGAAACAATTTGAATATAGCTAAATGGCGATTTAATAAACATTCATTTGGTAATCAAGACTGTAGCATAGGTGAGAGTCCTGTGTCAGTCATCTGTTTGATAGGCTTCAGCGTGGCACGGCTCGAGCGCAGACAGCGGCCAGGGTTGCGAACAGCCGGTGCTGCGCCTCCTGTGATGGAAGCACCGACATCCCAGCTGTGTTTGCCAAAGTGGCTTGGAAAAGCATGTGTCCTGATTATCTCCTCCAAATGCTGTATCTGGAGCTGAAAAAGGGGTCGGGGGAGATTTTCAGAAATATCGAGCCGTCGCCAGCTTTACTCCGTCCCTGTGGGGCTGACCCCTGATACACCGGAGCTGCTGTGCATCTGGGGAAATACTCTGGAATAGATTGCATAGCGCTAACTGTCAGTGAGCTGCCTCACTGTCGCTTTCCCCAACAGTAATGACGGCTATAAAACTTCAGAACAGATATATGTCAGGTTAATGATTAAATCTCTTTGATCAAAATGAAAAAAGATTTTAACTTTGGATAAACACAGTTAAATGTAATAAAAATCAATATGCTTCCAGTCCATACACTAAACAAACAAAGTAACAGAACACTGAACGAACCATTTGCAAACCAGTTATGTATTATGTTGAGTACGAGTTCTGCTAGTGTGTTAAACATTTGTCCAGTGTTGTTATCTGTACAGGTAGCTTTTCAATGATTATCATCAAATCAGCTGCTTGTTTATAGACCACCTAAAATGTATAACCTATATAAACCAAACTATTAGCATAAAGGACTTTATGATAAGTTGTTCTTAGTTTCGGTACTTATAAAGTTTGTAAAAAATTACCAAAACATAAAGTATAGTAACATGAATTAAACATAACCATAGAAATAAGGCTTGATTTAATAAATTCCATACATTAAAAAAATCAAAAAATATTAAATAAATACCAGTGTTATACTAATTCTTAAGCAGATGATAAATGGATAAAAATGATTTGAATAATAATTTGGTAATGCTTTACAATAATTGCACTACATAATGCCTTTACAATGCGTGTATAGAACATTCATAAGCAACATGCACAGTAAGTATTCCTTAGCATCTGAACATACCTTAACAGCTTAAATGTGCATTAATAACTAATATGATGTAATAAACATTGTAATTGTATAATCATATAATGTTTGTTATTAATGTATATTAAACCTGTCAAGGTATGTTAGGATGCCAAGGTATATTTATATGCTGCTTATGAATGTTCTATGAATGTGTAATGCATTAATGCATTATGAAGGTGCAGTTAATGTAAAGTGTTACCAGCTATTTCCAAGTGAAATATTTGGGTTCGACTCATAAAACTGCAACCTAAGCTATGGCTTTTAAGATCTCCAGGTTAACATTAATCCACAGGTCTGCCCCTTCCTGCAAACCTAGTGGGTAGTATGTTGTACCTCCATCTGTTTGGCACCATCCTTGCAGTCACCCTCCAACTGTCCCCAAACTCTGTGACATTTGTGGCCTGGTTGCCGTCTGGCTTTATCAGGTCATTATTCTTCTTGCCATCAAAATTACCACAGAGACCCAGTACTGTGCTCCCATAAGTGTATGGGAGGACTATCTCTGCAAAGTTGCAAAAGCAGAATGAAGTTTATTTCTGTAGTGTTGCTTGTAGTTTTGTATTTAATTTTCTGTCTCTTATTTATCCATAAATAAAAGTTAAACATTGAAAATACATTCCTTTTTCCAACCCTTTAATGCTAAAAACTGTAACATCCTGGGATAATACAGACACTCCTCACTTAACAACCTGCCCGTTTAACGACTGCTCAGAGTTATGACCAGCTGAACAGTTGGTAATGTGCGCTGTACGAGAAGTTTGGCCATGAAAACAGCAGCGCAGCGTCTCAGTATCAAACTTCAGTCTCGATCTATTCCTGCAATTCCAACAATTTTTTGTTGGCACAACATTTTTGTTCTTTTTGCTGATTGTATTTTTATGTTCTGTAATATGTAAGTTATGCAAAGTGATCAAGTTGGAGTTTTCTTTACACCTTTACACCTCACTTATCGACCAATTTATTTAATGACCTAGTCATAGGAATGGAACTCGTCGTTAAGTAAGGAGTGTCTGTAATGTCCAAGTAGCCTACAGCATAGACATTATGAAGACTTCCTCGAAACTTCTTCTATTACCTGCTTTTCCAGCACCATCATACTCCACTGACAGGCCAAAATCAGTCCTCAGGAAAGTCCAAGATGACCGCTTGCGAATCTCCAGCCCTTCCCCAGTGGAAACAGGCAGGTGTACCTTAATTCCATCAAGCTGTAAACCAGGTGGATGGACAGTAAGTGGCAAGGCAGGAATCAAAGTGGTGGACATTCCAATATTTGTAATAAACAAAAGGATCGAAGTCGCAAATGCTTTTGATAACGTTCCTGTTATCTCATTTTTCTGCCAGATCTGCTAGCCGCTCAGGTATTGATTATCTGCTCATTTAGATGTAGCTTCCTATGTTTGTTTTTGCTGTATTCGATTTTACCGAAGCAACAGCAATCAAGAGATCTATAGCAAACACCAGAAGTGTTTTGAAGCTCCTGTGCTTTTTTCAGGAGGATTCCAATGCTTGATTTGTGTGACTATCATTTATTTCAAGATGTCTTTGCTTAGAAGCTCAGTTGTCTTCCACTTACATGCTGCAAATCATTTCCTTATCACTCCTCATATTGTATTTTATGGTGTAATTCGGTGTTTCCCAATCCCGTCCTCAGGGACCCACAGTGGATCCATGTTTTTCTCACTCCAGGCTCCCTGCCAGACAGTCTACATTCTTGCTCCCTCCCAACTCCTGAGGAAAAACGTGGACTGTCTCTGCATCCCCAAGGACCGGATTGGGAAACATTGGTTTAATTAATCACATTGCTCTCTTTAGGACAGATAAAGCTGACAAGCAGATAGTTAAATAAAAGTCTTATAAGTCAAAACGGCATATTAACCTTGGGCTTTCCCTTGGACATAAACTCTATGGTGTGCTGGTACACCCTAATCTTGAGCCCTCTCAACCCATTATGGTCATCTTCTTCACTGTTGTTATCTCCCTCATGGTTGCTGTCTTCCTCGCTACTGTCATTGTTTTTGCTGTTGCCACCATGGTCATTGTCATCTGTCACAAGCTCATAGTTGCCTTCAATGTAGACTGGTGGCAACGTCCCTGTGTTGTTCATGGTCTGGACCAGGATATATGAGTACTTGCACTCAAACCCATGCTTCAGGTCATCAAAGGTCTTGGTTGCTTTGGAAATGGAGCACTTGCTGAATCCTAAAGGCAGAAACAAAAGAGTGGATGACAAATAGCTACAATGCTTTCATCTAAGCAAGCGCTAAGAAACATAAGAACATGAAAAATTTATAAACAAGAGGAGGCCATTCGGCCCATCAAGCTCGTTTGGGGAGAACACGAGTATGACATACGTGTTGACTTGCACCCGAAGTTCCTTTCGTCATTGAGGTAGCACACTGAATTACTGTCACATTCATGGTCTTTACAAATCATGTTCCCTTTCCCATTCTTTCTCTCACACCTACATTTCTGGATGCAGTGATTGGTGAGCCAGGACTCGCCAAACTAAAGAAGCCAAAAGACAAGTTTATCAATACCATCCCAACTCCTTTTACATTTGGGCTCTTTCGCTTTTGAATATTCTTTAAGTTAAGTACTTACATGGTGACTGTTACCCTTCTCATCGAGACACCCGCAGGCTGTGATAGGCACACATTGGCCTTGCTTGAGCACATAGCCATGGTCACATACACAGCCTTGCCTACAGGGAAAGCTGCTGGGACAAATGGTCGGGCCATGAAGATCTTCACATGTGGGCTGGCAGACGGGTACACAACTGGAGGGATGGCTGTTCATAGGGCATGTGGGTCCTGAGAGAGAACAGTGTAGCAATGGTGACTTTCTTTAAACTACAAATTACCAAGAGCTAAGATGTGAACTTTCAGGTCAAAGTAAAAATGTGTCATTTGTGTGTGTCACCTGTCAGTTTAGGTGTTACTGTGGTCTCTGTCACCGCTGTTGTATCCCTTATAGGTGATTCTGGTAGGTGCATCGCTGTTGTAGTCTTAGCCATTGGCTTTGTTGACATTGTGGTCTCTGATGGTCCTTTTGTGAACTCTGTGGTTTCTGGCACCAATTGACTTGACTTTGTGGTTGTTGGTGTTGGTTGTGCTAGCTGGGTAGTATTTGCTAGCCATTGGGGGTCAGTAGTGTATACTGGTGGATGTGTTGGCTTAGCTGTTGAGGTCACAGGTCCTGTAGTGGTACTAGGAACTATTGGGAATTGAGAAGGTGGCTCTGTAGATGATATAGCAGTCAAATTAGACAACCATTTGTAACACAGACCACTACTGACATTGCTTATTTCAGTTTAATACAAGAGACAGAGGCTTGCACTAGGGCACGAAAAAATTTGCTTGTCATTTCTAGAAATCTCACTGTCTTGTAAGGATACAGTTATCATGGTTTAAACATTCTTCCTGTTAAGCTAATTTGTGTTTTCAATGTCATCTTTTGCTGCCTGGAGTCCAAAGAATATTAGTAATACCTGAACAGCTTCCAGAAGAAAGCAACACATCATCCAGTGCAACATCTGACCGTTCATCTGTCCCTCTGCGACCCTCAAAAATGATCTAGAAAAATAAAAACAACTCATTACTTGTGATTTTCATAAAGAGATTTAATTAAAAACACTATGCAGCACATCTTGTTCTACTGGCTGTGGTGGAAGCAGTTCTGCTGACAGCCATACCTGGAACATTCCGGAAGTTCTTACTTCTACCTGCGCACCATGCCAGGTGTCGCCCTGGTTGTTTCGCAGAGACCACACCCTCACTGCCGTTTGGTTCTCCAGAAGATAGATGGTCAGGCCCATGGTGTCAGCTGTACCATACATGTGGTACCAGAACCTCAAGCAGTGCGGGCCTGCTTTTGGGCACTCTGCACTAAGCAAACGTGCTGTGTCCCCATTATAGGGGCCGTTGGCTTCAAGGTAAATGTAGTATCCGTCTGCACATATGAGGGCATCACATAGGCCAGTTAAGATTGTGCTTTTATTTATTCTGTATTCTCATTTCAGTACTTAAGTCAAAAAGTTAATAACCTGACTCTGATTGCAGAATAACAATGGCCACAGCAATGCAAATTGGAAATATTTTGTGTTCCTGGTAAATATCCCGATGTTTTGCATTTAGTATAGCACATCTGATTTGATTCAATGAAACTGGTTTAACTGCCCACCTCCTGTAGTGTGGTCAGATGATGGGCCTGTCTTGGAAGTGGGTGTGGATCCTCTCAGCCTTGTCCAATCAAAACTGTTTGTCAACGGCTGATTCCATTTACAGAGGTTATCTTCAAAGCTACAGTCAAGCTTACAGTCTAAAATGGCGAAATTACTGAGTTAGTGCAAGACACTCAAAAAACAGGATTAAGGAAAGCAATGTATCATCATGGATTATTGACAGATATTGCCAAAAATGTTGATTCTAAAACTGTAGATGCTGTGATACCACCAATAACAATCAATCAGTAAGTAAAAGTTTATTTACAAAGCGCTTTTCTCAGAAAACAGTCACAGCGCTATACAAGCCAAAAACAATAAAAACTCACAATACATGTGCAATAAAATACATAATATGAAACTAAAAATCTAACTAAAAGGTTTAAATAACATTTTAAGACTGTTTAAAAGAATCACTACTTCTAATAAAATGCAATTATAACTTACAATATAGCTAACCTGAGCCAATGGATTATTAAATAAAATGTGAAACCCAAATATTATTTTGGTGGCACACCTGACTCTTTAAGGGCAATGTCAGCTGTAGAGTCCAGTCCAGTGTCGGAAGACCCTGACAAAGTGACAAAGTAGGAGCAATAAGCCTGGTGTGACACTGAGTTTCTTGGCAGACCATTTCTTTGAGTACAGCACGAATATCCCCAGGCTGCGACACCCCACAGAGTGCTTGTGTTAGAGTGTATCAAAGCCTCACCTGAGCAGGGTCCCGAATGCACGGATATGTCATCCAGGGCCACGTCAGATTCATAGTTCGAGCCTCTGATCCCCTCAAATATAACCTGAAACAGAAAATATGTCAGGAAGGGTGGTGGATCTCATCAGTTTTTGTATTATATTAAGTGTCTGGGGAATGCCTACCTGGAACTCATGCAAAACGTCCAATTCTACCTCAGCATGATTCCACTGGTCTCCCTGGTTGTTAATCTTTGACCAGATTTTGACCGCTGAGGCTCCCTTCAAATGGTACAGGTTTAGGGCCATAGCTTTAGCAGAGCCATACATGTGGTACCAGAACTGCAGGCAGACGGGGCCTGTGGCTTGGCAGTGCGGGCTGAGCATCCGAGCGGAGTCTCCATAGTGAGCTGCATTGCTGTCCGTGTACATGTAATACCCTCCTGTGAAACACCAGCACACACACACACACACACACACACACACACAGACAAACACACGCACACACATGTTAGGTAAACTCTATGGGGACCGCTCATTCACTTCTATGGAAAAAATGCTAATGCTAACTATGACAACCTTAAGCCCTATCCAGCTCTAACCATAATCATAAGTTAAAACACAACAAAACGCGAGTTTTTGTATTTTCAGTTTTTCATTGCAGTCACAGATTTTTATTAAATTGAGTTTTCAATGGTCCCCATAAGGGACTATTTTCCTGGTCCCCATAAGGGAAAAAACAGGTATGCATCACGTTGTGGGGACATTGTGTCCCCAAAAGGTAAGGTATACCCACACACAGACACACACAGACACATGCACATGCACCGACATCTTAGGACCTTAGTTGCAGAATCTTAGTGAGGGCCAACACACACCTTTTCAAATATTGAACCTCAGCAATAATACTTGTATCCACCATAGATTTACATCCCTTATCATAAATTATAAAATCAGATGAAAGACTAAATACATTTAAATACAAAAAAAACTGTTAATAATGTAGTACAGTGTAGCTAGCTATTCTATGCAGGTTCTAAGCATAGTAGTAATATAGCAGACTGTGTTACAGAAATATTCACAGAGACACCCAGTGGGTCTGCCTATGGCAGGCATGACAGGTGCTGTCTTGGCATCTGCCAAAGGCTCTGTACTTGTTTGTTGTGTCAAATTGTTGAACAACCAAAGACAAGACACCAACTAATTTAGGAACATTGACTGAAGGTGTGAGAGTACGTGTGAGTCATGTGACCTCCACACAGCAAGCTTTTTTTCTTGGGGCCATATGAACCGATCATGAATGCAGGCACAATCACAAAAGAAGTAGCAAATTGACACAGCATCTATCAGATCTATAAACCATTATCCACCATAAATATAAACTTGCCTACTCCCAGTAGATAAAACAGCCTGTACTGAATGGTAGTGTTTACATTGTGAATGGTAAAGTGGATACAGATGGTATTTACATGGGTGAGGCATCGGGAAGTCAAACAAGTTACAGAGTGACTGCAACCACTGTGCTAAACTGCCCTGAACCACCCCAGTGTAGATACTGCAGGTTTTTTTACCAGGCCAATGTGTTGATTCCACTTTCTCTGGGCTGAATGGTCAATTGGGTGTTAGAGGCAGCGGGGGCTGCAGAGTCAGTGGAAAGTGGTGCCTAAAGGGGTGATGGTGACCTGGGACACAATGTGCTGCTATAGAGGTAGGGATGCTGAGGGATGCCCTGAAGTACAGCAGCGGAGAGGCAGGCCTGACCCCGTTTCTCAAGCATGTCTTGCTTTGGATGAGGCCATTTGATAAATAAGTAAATGTAAACGTATTGAGGGAATAAAGAGCATCATGGAGCACATGGGGGCCTAAAGTGCAGGACATATTAAGGTGTCCACCAAGGTGCTTGTTAGTTGCTGAAGTAGACAGAGACAAGAAGATGACACAAAAGGATGTTTGGAGAATGAACTAAAAGTTCTACCACTATGTTTCATATCTCAGTCGGCCTTCATAGCTGGACGTGACGAGTCTGTGTGTTGGTACTGGGTTAGCTCACACAGTAATTAAGTAACAATTTCATGTAATCTACGGTTGAGAGAGATGCTGTATATGGGTTTTAAATGCACAAAAAATGAGGCCACAGGCCCTCAGTTTTAAGATAAAATGTCCTGGGAAAATTGTGTAGCACAAAATGTATTTCAGAGGCTTTCCTCTGCTAAGCCTCATCCGATAAGGGTCTCTACCCTTCCAGGCAAGACCACATCTATCAGTCAAAGACACCAGCTTCAAAGAAAGAAAGGTCAGAATTATTTCAATAGATGAAAGTGTTAATATAAGTGTTAATAGAATATTCAGACATCAAAGTATTTAATTAATAACCCAAAAATATAACGAGCAAAATAATTATATTATTCCATGGCCATGTTAATCAGTCTTACTAGTAATTTTATTTTTTTCGTACTTTCTCAATTTATATTAAGAATGTTATTGTATCATAATTTGTCTCCTTATTGCCATGATAGAGTCTACAGTCAGACTCTAAGGAAATTAGAGGAGAGACATTATTTTGATGATGAACAGTGTTGGGTTTTAGGAGTTATGGACATGGATTGATGTGCTCATGCAGTAGAATAGTGGGCTGTTTACACATTTACTCCTCCATAATACTACTTACAATAAACTTAATGGTCAGCCTGGGGTCGAATGCACTGTTCGGGATTGTGCTACATACGAGCACATCCTGCCTCCTCATTACTCATTGTCCAGGGCGCCACTCCAGCCTGTAGAATCGTGTCACCTCTTATACATCTACCATTTTAGTATAGTTTTTTATTTAACAACAACAATCCTGTCCTTGTCTTGTGCTCAACCCACCACGACACTAATACTCTGAAACACATAATGTGTCCAAAGCTACCCGAAAGTTTACCTACCCACAAGTAAGTGATCCGTCTCTAGGATGTCTCCAAGAGTACCATATAAGTAAACATCTAAATCATTCCTGTGGTACGGTCCTCTGTGTCTAACTGCAGGTAATCTTATCAGACTTCAGAGTCAGCTGATCACTGACTGTGATTAAATCACTATCCATTTCTTTATCTCGGTTTACCATGTCTATTTTTTTTCCATTTCTTTCATTCAACTACATTTATTTTTATTTACCTATGCCCTTTTGGTTTCTGCAAATTAAAAAAAAAAAAATCCACTTGTCCATTTTCTGTACCCACTTGTCCTGTCAGGGTTGCAGGGAGCCTATCCCAAGACGCTACGGGTGCAAGGCAGGGAAGAACCCAGCATGAGGTGCCAACCCATCGCTCACAACATTTATGTTTCATGGGTGACCAAAAAAAGAGTTTCACAGCTCTAATCTGCATCTCAATAATTCACCTTTGCAAAGTAAAACATATTTCCAGCACTAGGTGATGAAAATCCTTAGCTAGTGCCCCCTCCACCTACTCTGCAGCATGGCTACTGAGAGCAGGAGAGACGCTACATTTTCCTGCCCATATTACACAATGCTGCTAAAACAAAAAGCAAAGACCCAGAACCCACAGGGCATGCTGTAGGCTAGCCACATTTCTGCCACTGGGCCAGCAGACTTGGAACATCCAGGCCAGCTGTGGGATGGGGGAGGGGGGCAGAAGCTGCAGGGCCCTGTAGATCAGGTAAGACAGAAGCTGGGCAGGAGCCAGCAAGCCGCACTCCATGGTGCTTTTGTAAGATTATTGCCTGTATCAGTTGTGCAATGCATTTAGTTGTGTAATACACTAATATGAGTGAGGACTCTGTACCTAAAATGTTGCATTGTATAATGCATGTGTTATTCTAGTACTGAAAATAGCTTTGACATTTTCATTATTCCTTTGTTTCAATAGAAAAATACTTTATTGATCACTGTGGGGAAATTGTCTGTTTGCCTACATTATCCTGCTCTCCATGAGAGATTCATAGATGAGGGCTAGTTTGAGGGTCAGTGAAAGTCAGCCATCTTTGGTGCCTGTATTGAACTCAAACCAGTGCCAATCTGATCACAGTCACAGAGGCTAAGCTCACTGAGTCACTTAAATGTAAATGTATTGAGGGAATAAAGACCATCATGGAGCACATGGGGGCTAGAGTGCAGGACATATTAAGGTGTCCATCAAGTTGCCTGTTAGTTGCTGAAGTAGACAGAGACAAGAAGATGACATGAAAGAATGTTGAGGGTCAAGCCACATACCCCCTCCAGCACTATTTTTGATAAAATGAATGCAAGTGTTATAGTCCATAGGAAGGCCTAGACTTTGTTTTTAGACTGTTCAGTAACTTTGCATTATGAGTATTTCAAAATTAAAGCATATTGAGTCAAAGAAAAGTGAACATTACAAGTGAATATTATTATGTTGTCTGTATTGGCCTACTGCAGTGTAATTAGTGTAATTATTATTTACCAAATTCAGGCATTCACAAAAAAACTCAAAAGCCACTCTCAGTGTTCTTGTTGTCAATAAATTCGCTTGTGATGTAAATTCTATAGTTATGGGCTATGATGTCACCGGATTGGTGATCTGTTTACTCACCCCCTGTGGTGTGGTCATGGGATGGCCCAGTGTGGTTGGAATCGGTCGATCCCTTCCATATTGACCAATTAAAGCTGTCAGTTATAAGCTGTTTCCACCCACAGATACCCTCTTCAAAGTCACAGTTCAGGGCGCAATCTTAAAGAGAGAGACAATTTTCAAGGTAGTTGAACTTAAGGTGTCATCGATGAGTTGAAAAAGTAGATAATGTACCACTGGGGAGCCTACCTAACTGCAAAGGAGTTGTTTTGGCTGCATCGGTAGGTCTTTGTGTGAAATTAGCTGTAAGGGTTACAGAAAGAATGTGATGTAATAACGCAATAAATGTGATGTTACTTACAAAAAAACTACTATAAAAAAAAACAAAAAGGACACTACAAAGGTTCAGTAAAACTAAGAGTACTTAAGAATGAGTAAAATATCCCAAATTTTGGATTAGAACACAAGGAATGCTGAAGAATTTCATTGCTAATGATTAAGGATGGTGATTGACCTTTGACCCCCCCATGGCTCAGTTACCCACCACAGATGGTGGCCTCCTTCCAATCCCCCAGCTCCACCTGCACCATGTGGCAGGCTGCTGCATAGGACTCCAGGGAGATGCAGAGCTGAGGGCCATCGCCAAGTGTGGCGCAATAATCGAGGACGCAGCTGGTCACGTATAGCTTGGGGTTGACGAACCAGTGGCAGGCCTTAAAGGGTTCCTCAAAGAGGATGCTGCACTGCTGGTGGCCAGTGATCTCCAGCTGAGTGTCACACTTTGGCAATGGAGGGGGATTGGCCAGACACCTGCAGGGAGAGTAATAGGGCAACAGAACACAATACAATGAGGTTCAGTTATCCTTTATGGAATTTAATCAGTCTAAACCCTTGTGTACAATTATGGAGGCAGTTTCTTAAACTGCAAGCTGAATAAGCTCCTTCTTCTGTATCACCCAAAATCACACCCGGATACATACTCCCAGTTGGCGTCTTCTGTCCTCCAGCTGTTCGCAAATTCATCCGGTTTGCTCACGAGCTCGCCGTCCGGCTTTACAAAGTCATCAAACTGGTTCTCTGAGTATGTGCCGCACAGTCCACACACCTCGCCCCTGTAGCGTTCGTCCACTTGCAGGAACAGAAGGTGTTCACCATCGAACAAGAGCCTCACACCGAAGGTGCTGTCTATTTGAACATATGGCCCATTTAGGAACACTTTGATCTCACTGCTTGGTTCCACTGGTAGGTTGGCAAAATTGCCATTTACCTGTAAGTAATAATGTTAAATAAATAATGACATATATATATATATATATATATTGGGAGCCCAGTTCTGTCCCAAGAAAGGATAGTGAAAACAAGGCAATGACACTTACGTAAACCTTGCGATGTTTCCTCAAGGCTATGTGGAGGCCGTGTATGGACAGGGCCACAGAGTTTATGGCGGACCAGGCTGGGTTCCCGCGGTTCTCATTCCTCACAGTCAGGTTGAACTGTACTGTGCTATGGCCGCATGTGGTTGCAAGGGTATAGTTACAGGCACCCTGGAAGTCGTACAGCTTGCCGTCAAAGGTGATGTAGTGGGGGTCCCCAAACGCCTGGCAGGTGACGGTGGACGAGGGGAAGCAGCCAAGCACGCCGTCCCTGCTCTTGCAAACCTTGTCCTTTGAGCAAGATGTTGGGACACAGCGAATCTCACTTCCTCCTATACACTGGCATTGGACTTCACAGTCACTTTCCATGAACATCTCTCCTTTCTGTTGAAACGGCAATAAACGCTTCCATTAGGGATCCCTGCGGTTGTCCCAAACAACTCAACTACCCAATGTAGTGCTGTGTGTAACCGAAAAAGGCAAGATACAGAATGAAGCTGGGGGGTCATCACGGTACCTCAAAGTGCTGCCCGTTCCTCCAGCAACCGCAGTCAGTGGGAGCCACGCACCTCCCCCCGCTGAGCAGGAACCCCGGGAGGCACTCACAGTACTCTTCACAGGTCCATGGGCATGTCAAGGGGGTGTCCATGGGCGAGCAGGCCACGGGACAACCACTGGCACACGGGGTGTAGTGGCTGTTATTGGAGCACGTCATAGCTAAGGAAAGCAAACCACCCAGGAAGAGTATCAATCAGAAGAGCTAGCTGTGAGTGTAGACATCACTACAGAAAATGATAAACGAAGAGGCTAAGCTAACTAATTCACACTGCCATTGTGAGTGTAAGTCTGTTTATCATTCCTGCTTTGTAGCATTGGACTTGTTTATGTGGTTTATAAAACTCAATGGCCACAGGTTGGGAAAATCCAGGAAATGACTTACGACAGATGGAGGAGTTTCTCCAGGCCTGAAGTTCAATTCCAGCCATACGGCAGGCCGAGGCATAGGTCTGCAGGGCACTGCACAGGGTTTGGGGGTCTCCATGCGTGGAGCACATGTCCAGCACGCACATCCTGAAGTGGTGCTCAGCGCTGAGAGCGGAGGAGCACGCTGCAAAGGGGCTGTGTTGGGACATCATGATTCCGCAGCTGGACTCGCTCTCGTACTCAGCCTCCTCCTGCTGGAGGCACAGCTGAGGAAGGAAGGACGTCTCGCAGGTGGCATACTCCCTTTGCCAGCCCCAGCCAGCATCCAGGGCCCGGGGATCACTTGATCTCAGATGATTGAAATTCCCACAGAGGCCACAGATCATGGGGTCATAGATGGTGGGTAGTTTCACTCTCACTGCACTGTCACTGCTGAATGAGACCATCAGCTGGAAGTTGGTTGTTAAGGTAATGGCATGTTCACTTGGCTGGATTTTCACCAGGTCTTCTTCCACACTGAATGGGAGTATCCTCCAAATCCCGTTGACCTTGAACATGGAAGTAAAGGGCATCAAGCATTCACCAGTAATAATTGCTGTGAAGTGTACTTCAAAACCACCCATCCTCCAACCCCTTTATCGGGTACAGGGTCATGGGCAGAGGGTTTATCACAGGAAACAAAAAGTACACCCTCAGTAGGATGTTAGTTCATTGCTGGGCACACACAACAGGTCTTTTTTGAGATGCTCATTAGCCTAACTGCAGGTCTTTTGACTGTGGGAGGTAAATATTAATCACATGTAAAGAACATACAAACCCCCCAACTCCAGGAGGCAATGATACAACCCACACTGGCACCTTAAACTGATGAATAAGAAATGAAAATTCTTGGAGGGTGTGACATTACTATATCATAGATTCAATAGAATAATCCATCTAAATAATGGCAAGAATCAATCAACTTCACATTAGAGGAAAAAGGCATAACTCACTATGACTCTGCGCTTCTCGGCACGCAGCATGGAAATCCTCAGGCCATAGAGCTCGATGTTGACCTGCTGGATGGACGAGGCTGACCTGTTGGACTCCTGCTTGTTCTGCACCTCCACGCTGAAGTAGGGCAGGTTTGCAGAATCTGTGCACAGCTTTGTCAGGATGTAGCTGCAGGGGCCCTCGAGGCGGAACCCGGCCCCATCCACACTCTTTTGCTGGGGGTCTGTGTGCACGCTGCAGGTGCTGTAGGTGGGGGAGCAGCCCCACTCGCCATTGCTAACCTCACAGGTGTGCTCCACGGGGCATGCGGCCGGGAAACACGCCAGCCCACGGCCGGAGCAGTGGCAGCGGGTGCTACAGGCGGCATCCGCCCAGAACTTGAGGCCTTGGCTGCACTGTTCTCCTGCTCAGATGCCCAGAAAACAGTCAGTTCACTTAGTATTTATGAATAACACTCTGTGCCCAGACAGATAGTGGCACACGATGGCACGCATCCAGTTTAACACAAGTTTGTCTCAAATTTAAATTGTAAACGATTCATTCAACCATCAGTTCAGTCAAGACTATTTAATGGACCTGGAAGGACATGGGAAGAGCTCTTTTAGTTCTAGGTTTCAAGCAATGGCAGTACAACCTGACACCTACCGCAAGGGCCACGTCGGATTCCTACATTGTCGATTGCTGCAGAGTTGTCATTAGACGTATCCTCAGTAGCCGCAAAAATCACCTGACGAGAAGCACATTAGACACATGACATAATACTGTCAACAGTCTGTCAAAAGCGGAATGTTTGAACTTTCATTAGCAATATGAATATAAAGTAGAATTTAAGGGCTGTAATTTTAAGGGCTGTTTGCTCTTTCAGGTGCACAAACCAAGATAAATGACTAGTTTTAGAAAACTAGTTATTTGTATAATAATTTGAGGGAATTTACCTGAAAGGCAGTTTTCTCATCATAGTACAGTGGGATAAACACTTGTTTCCAGGCGGAATCCATACTGCCCTGTGATCTCCAGAGCTCTCGCTCCCCCGAATCATCCCGTATTAGCATTTTTAGATCTGTGTTGTTCTCTCCAGGCTTTTGAAACCAGAACTCCACGCACACGTCACCTGACACGTTGAGGACGGCGCTAGTGAGGCGTGTGTCCCCAGACAGGGACAGCAGACCATTCTCTATGGGAAGACATGGGGGCCGTGTGTTTATGTCACCACCTCACTGAAGCAGAAGCTTGAGCAGGCTGCTGCTGGCCATGCATTCATCATTCTTTGGTGATAGATCGCTTGCTGAGTGAGGCATGCTAATGGTCATTTACCTGGATTTCTCCATCCGTGATTCCCTACTTCCTGATCGACAGTGTTTGAGAATAACGGGTTGTAAAACAGGATCAAACAGAGTTGAAAGTACAGTTTTGTTGGCAAAATGCTCTATGAATCAAACGTAAGGTACTTCATAGTCTTGGAAGCTATTATAGACAAAAAGGCCCAGAAAATGACAGTTTGATGGCCAAATTCATAAATGTTGTACTGCTCTGTATTTCTTGCTAAATGTTTTGTGATGATATTTTTGGCGTGTGGTGTTATGCTGTAGGAGCAATTGCTGCTCGGAAAGAGGGGTCAGTACCTTGTGGGGACGGAGCGCTAGCTTGCCCTTCACGCATCCAGCCGCATAGCAGAACCTCACTGTCATCAAAGGAGCATCTCATTAAATAATCTTAAGAAATTGGGAAAGAAAGAAGGCCATATGGGAATCAGTTAATAAACAGCAGTCACCTGGAACTGGTCTGTCGGGGGTCCTTTCTGTTCTGAGCTACCGTAGCGAGAAATTGGGGATATAGAACTCTGCAGGTTAACTAGTGTCAAAAAACAGACAAAGACCTTGTTGTAAATCAAAGTCAATTTCAGGGATCCAAATGAAAAGAAAGTGTACTGTATAACCATGAAAAAAGCAAGACTCAAACTAGTGCAATCAACAACCAGAAATATATATAGCTATAGCTGACTGTCATTATTTTTAATTTTGTTGAACTTATTCTGTACACAAAAAAAGCACAAAATAGCACATTTTCTATTATAATTTTCTATAAGATGCTACCACTGACCTGTATTTTCTTTCCAGCCTGGAAGGGTGATAGCAGAATTGGTGACATTGGTCCTGTGAGTGAAATTATCACAAAAAAGTATATGTCAAAATATAAATAGTCTACACTACTCAGGGCTGAAGGAGATACAGAGCCTAGCGAAGAAATTAACGTGAAAAATGTGTTTTCCATTTGCCACAGATAGTGTCTCTTGGCATATCCGACGTAAGAGAACATAAAATGGAGCGGGAATTACCTGTCACTGAATTAATCAGCCGTGGCAGGACACTGTAATGTCACAATGAGCCTTTACAGGGTTTCTGAGTCTGGATCGGAGGAGGGGGTCAGAGACTCACCTCACGCTGGCGGCCGTCCCGCAAAGGCAGGCGCTGGCGCTGAGGAGCCAGAGTGCAAGGGGTGCCTCCATGCACTCAGCTGATTGGCGGCGTGTGCCGGGTCCCGCAAGGCGCAGTGTGTGAAGAGAGCGAAGCAGGCGTCTGAATTTCAACACCCCATAAAACCGGTCCCAGGTACAGGGGTGGGGATATCCGCTGCTGATATGGCCAGTCTGCCAGGTGACAGCACTGCAGTACTGAAGCTGTTCTGTTTTTTTTTTTTTCTTCTTGGAAATTTTCCTGGCAAACTATGAAAAAGGCATACTGCGTGGGAGAATGGAGGAGAATCTCTGGCACAGAGTGTGGCTTTTCACAATAAGCACAAACACTCAAAATTGATCATTAGTGGAACCAGATGTATAGATAACAAGTAAGAGATTTGATCTCCTGTTTTAGCAATTTTTATTCTGTGCCAGCCTAAGGTGTAGCATTGTTTAATTATTTTAAAAATTCATTCTATCTTTGACATATTTGACAACCTTTTCATGACATTGTGGGTACTTCAGCCAGTAAGGAATCTGTTCCTGAATCAAGAAGGTTGTAGGTTTTAATCCCGTAGTCAACAGAATTATTATTTCGCCATCAAGGAAAGCTGCAGGTGTGAAAACTTCCTAATATCTCCAAGGAGGTCAGCAAAATACTGCCATTCCATCTAAAATGATACATTTTTAAAATGGTACTACAGACGATGCCAAATGAATCAGCGACGTATAACGAAAAATCGTTCCCACAATGGCAGAGAGACCATTAGGAAGTTAAGACTTCCCTTTTAGGTTAATGCTTAAGAGTTTGCCCCCTGTTGTCAGGGATCTGCACATAATATTTACTGCCATACAGAACCATATTTCTTACACATGTAACACATTGATCCCTCTGTGACAGTTAAGTCATTCAACGGATGATTTATGAATCTGCAAACTGTAGAAATCCTAGCCCTGGGATATCTAATTCTGAGACTGTTAATCTGGCAGTAAAGCACTATATCTCTTTCTACTGCATATCTTGCACCTCAGTAACTAGATATTTATGTGTTGCTAAGGGAGCATCTCCTTAGCATTTCATTGGATAGTACTTTTAGAAGACGGCTGGCCTGCCATTGTAAAGGTACAGCGATAGGAGGTCCTGAGTCCCAAGGTTCTGACACTTTAAAGTTCATCAGAAGAACCTGAATGTATCTACACACATCTTTTACAGGGCCTCTGTGCTGATTCTCGGTAATAAAAAAAATTTGATATAAACAGATGGGTGTGTGTGTGTGTGGGAGGGGAGGGGAGAGAATAATGTTTTTAGGTATTATTGTCAAGGAACAGCACTGACATGAGGGGCCTATGTAAAATTATTGGGCTCGGGTCCATTGCAAACACTGGGATTGCCGAGTCCCAGTGGTTATCAGGCCGTAGATTGATCCTGCTTGCATTAAGATAAAATGACCTTCAGGAACCGATCATTGAGCTCATTTGGGGATATTCTGTGCGTCCTGTCATTATGAATGCGGAGCCATGTGACCTGTGCATTCTAGATGAGATTTCAAGGGAAATTGCAGCAGGACGAATTCAGAGGTGCCAGCAATGGACTCTTTGTTATGCAAAATTGCTTTTTGTATTCATCAGGAGACAATTCTCAATTAATCATTCGTATTTTTATTATAAAAATATTTGCAGCTATTGTTTCTGCTTTGCACACTTGTATACCGTGTGCATTTAAAGTTCACTAGTGCCTTGGAGGATGCCTTAATGAAGCATCTCAGTTAATGATGCTTGACTGATTATTGGAATAAGGAAGATGTTGCATCTACTGATAGATAAAGGATGCAATTTGGCTTAATTATTAAACAATCAGGCCTAATCATGGACACTTTCTTCATTATAGATGTCAGCACACAAGTCACAGAGTCAAAGCATGGAAAGAACTTCCTGAAGTTTGAAAAATGAGGACATTTGGGACAGAAGCAAACCTTCAATTTCACTGCCTGTTCACTCAAAGTCATGTAAAGATAGAGGCTGGAAAATGATCCAGGATCTTGCAAAAAAGCACCCATACAGTGTCCCTCTATAGCCGTCTGTGTGACCTTCTCAAACATCAGTGTACATGGACTCACCATCCTTAAGGACACCAGGCATAAGTTGGATGAATAGCCGGAATAAAGTTCTACTGTCTTAAAAGGACATTAATACTTGTGTCAAATATGCTCTAGAATTATCTTGAGGGAACCGTGTCCTATAGACTTTTCGGTCAGTAGGTTTTATGCGGTGAAAGTCAAGAGCTCCATTATTCAGCAAGAACCTCCTACCAGCAGTCAGGCAGGTGTTGACAGTGTCTTGGGTGTCAGAAGCCGACGCTGCGTTGAGATTTGTATGGCTAGATGCATAATTTCTGCTCTAGCCCAGAAAATGTCTAAGGAATTTTTCAGGACTTTGTCAGTCATGCCTGTAGAAAATCACTCTGGGTTCATGTTACTTCACAGGAATCTTCCTTTTAGAACAAGTGGTAGTCTTGGATGTGCAAGGATCCATAAGGTTTGAATAGGACAGAAACTATATTCACTCAGCTCAAATTTCCATTTATTTATTTCACTAACTTTTTTTTTGCAGGTAAGTCTACGTGGAATTTATGTAGCTTGGTGGGTCAGTGATCTGTACCCACAGGTTGTGCGTTCAAATCCTGTTGCTGGCAGAGTTAAGATATCCCTGTTGGGCACTTGAGGTACCGGGAGGTGTTGGGTACCGGCTGAACCTGCTCTCTAGTCCTCATTTGTATGTTGCCTTGTGCAAAAGTGAATAATTAAATGGACTAATCACACTATCATAATAGTAAAGCTTTAGATTAGTTTAATATTTAATTTGGGTCAGAGCTGATTGACTGGACATGCACCTGGACCTCACAGTCTATTAAAGTATTCCCCAACATAATTTGGTTTTGTGATTTATGTTGCATACGCTGTTCTAGCCCAGTTGCACTCCAAAAAGTGCCTCAGAAAGTAGGCCGGGGCTTCGGACGGCCCGGTGATCGATGGCCATCTCCTTACTTCTCTGTGCACTTTGACCCGGCTTGTTTCCGGGGACAGGGACATGTGACTCGATAAGACATCACTGCACGTACACTGCAACATTCTCTCCTGCACTGGCTTCGAGATCACCCTTTATTGCGGTCCAAAGTTCATTTATAGTAATATTAATGACCAGGCAATACAGAAATAAAATTAAGTGAAAGCCCGTGGAGGTGACTGACCGAAACCTTTAACGATTGCTCATCAGGTGGCTCAATCTTCAGCCATGGCATTTTCATCCCAGGTCACAGGGACATCTGTCCTCTATCCTGGCATTCTGACAAGATGTAATGTAACAGAATCCCAAGCTAAGCCATCTGAAAGCGAATTAACAGAAAGCAAGCGGTACTTCTGCTGGGCTGTGCGATATGCATGCTAGTGGCGTTTGTCACTAATCTTAAGCATATTATGAATGTATAAAATTACTCACTGTAGACTTTGCAATGGACTATTGTAAGCAAGGATCGATAGCTTGCCCGTACTCGGACAAACATGTCCTTGACAACACCCATATATATGTCTGCGGATAAAACTTTGCAAGGTACATTTTTAAATACTTTTTCTATGCTAAAAAACTTTTTGTTCATAATGTACAGCAGAATTAACCATGATATTAATATTTTGTGGAAGAAAGAATCTGGAGTTAGATTTACATGTCTGGCAAAGAATTCGTCTTTATTCTTTTAACCAAGGAAAAGACTAACAGCAATTCCAGGTACATACAGCAGGGGACAGCATGCCACAATGTACATGTACAGTTCCACA
This sequence comes from Mormyrus hasselquistii, assembly GCA_026779605.1. Lineage (NCBI taxonomy): Eukaryota > Metazoa > Chordata > Actinopteri > Osteoglossiformes > Mormyridae > Mormyrus > Mormyrus hasselquistii. The sequence continues at coordinate 17,650,001 of JAODKE010000047.1, read as the reverse complement.
GACTGATGAAATCAAATCTCTTTGGCTATAAGGGTCTGGTAATTTTGAACATGTTTGAATTTATATACTATAATATATCCACTTTAGGAAATATTGAGGCTTCAGCATTTTTATCGAATATTCATTTATTGCAATTTTAGATTTTAACAAATGTCCATCGTCTGCTTCAATATCCAGTCCTTCTCTATACGTTTTCTTGAGAATTTGCGTAAACGTGATCTGCAAGGCTGATATTTTGTTCTACCTGACTCTCTCCTGGATTTGTTTTTTTACCATCTGTGAGACCCACTTAAACTAGTTTGAAAAATTGCATAAAAAAATTTAAGAGAAGTGAACTTATTGAATGCATACCATTAGACAGTTTGCTCAGTTTACTCCTGAATGGTGTTGTACTGTGATAAATTGTTGAAGTGATGGGCAATAGTCAGGCAACACAGACATACTCAAAGGAATTCGTGCCTCTGGTCTCCTATATTACAAAATCATGACACCACCTGTTTTCATATTGCATTCAATAAGAAATGGAATGGTGATCTCCCACAATATTACCAGGAATGGAATATGGTGATCAGTCTTCTAATTTTGATTTGGCTACCAAAATTTAGATAACACCTAGAGAAAATATTTTGCAGTTTAAAAGGTTTGGGCATTCTTAAACACTTCTGCATGATTAAAAGAGCTTATCAAGTGCTCTATGTATATACAATATAAGGATAAAAGTATTGTGACACACCTTTTAATCATTAAATTCAGGCGTTTCATTCAGACCCAGTGCCACAGCTGTATAAAATCAAGTACCTAGCCAAGCAGTCAGGTTGACAAACATTTGTGAAAGAATTCAGGTGTGGAACTGTCAGGATGCAATAAGTCATTTCGTGAAATTTCTTTCCGGCTAAATATCCCACGGTCAACTGTAAATGATATTATTTGCAAAGTGGAAGTGTTTAAGGATAACAGAAACTATGTGGCAGACCATGTAAAGTAACAGAGCGGGTCGCCGAGTGCTGAGGTGCATAGTGTGTAAAAGTCGCCAACGCTCTGTTGACTCAATAACTGCAGAGTTCCAAACTTCCTCTGGCATTAACCCCAGTGCAAAAACAGCACTGGGTGCTTCATGGAATGGACTTGCATGACCGAGCAGCTGCATACAAGTCTTATATCACTAAGCGCAATGCCAAATGTCAGAAGGAGTGGTGTAAAGCACACCACCACTGGACTCTGGAACAGTGGAAATGTGTTTCAAGGAGTGACAAATCACGCTTCTCTGTCTGGCAGTCTGATGGATGAGTCTGGGTTTAGCAGATGCCAGAAGATCATTACCTACCTGACTGCATTTTGCCCACTGTAAAGTTTTTCAGGAGCTGGGCTAAACCTCTTAGTTCCAGTTAGGGAAACTCTTCAATGTACTAAGACTTTTTGGACAATTCTCTGCTTCCAACTTAGTGGGAACAGTTTGGGGAAGGCCTTTTTCTGTTCCAGCATGACATGTGCCCCAGTGCACAAAGCAAGGTCTATAAAGACATGGTTGGGTGAGTATGGGTTGAAAGAACTTGACTTGCCCGCATGGACCCCTGACCTGAACCTAAATACCTTGGGATGAAGTAGAATATTTAACGTGCAACATCAGTGCCTGACCTCACAAAATAGGCAAGAATTCCCACAAACACACCTCAAAATCTTCCCATAAGAGTTGCAGCTGTTATACCTGCAAAGGGGGGGATGAACTCCATATTGATGCTTATGGATTTAGAATGGGATGTCAAAGAAGTTCATGTGGGTGTAATGGCCAGCTGTCACAATATTTTTGTCCATATAGTCTATGTATATCTAAAGGAAGTGCACCAAGAATCTTATCTGTTATTTGTAAACGAACCTGATGTTCATACGCGCACCACTTTCACTAGACATTAGCAGGTATCCATCCACGCTGGCTAATCTCACATCTCAAATCAACAGTAGAACAATAAAAAAAAGAAAAAAGGCCATGCCTCAGCACTGGTTGCCCGGAGCCTTCCGGAAGAAAGTAACGGGAGGTAATAATAACTAGACAGTGTGATCAGAGCAGGACTTTTGCCGGAGAGAAAGATCAAAATTTGCATTCCTCAAGATGAGCTTCATCAGGCTGAAGTTCCTCCACTTTTAAAGTTTCCTCAGGCTACTGGTACTTTAGGACACACCAGCCAAAACTCTAGTAAGTAATTATATAAGTCTGCATGTACCGCATCGTACAAAACACACGCACATATATATTACGCAAACCACTCTTTTGCCGACCTTTAAAAAATATATGTAGTAGCATAATTATGCACAAGGTCCTGATGTACTTGGGTCCATTATGAACAACCATGAAGGTCACCACAGGCTGGCATTGAAAGAAAAAGCCCCCCCTATGCGTTTTGGACGTTGCTGTTTGCTACACACCACTGCTGAGTGATTAGAACAGCGTCTCTCTGCCAGCTGATGCCCCCCAGGGGGTCTGTTGTTCTCTCTGCGAATAAATACGCCATTTTATTTAAAAGAGATTATGACTGAAAATTCCTAAAACATAAAAATAACAAAAGAACGGAAGGTTACTGTGGGCTGGATGGATATGCCAAGAGATTTTTAGGGATGATCTATTGTTTTTGGAAAATGCCTTCTCAGTAATGGTTCCTGTCCCATTCCCCCTTATCCGTCAGTGTGTGGGATCTTGCTCCTTTAATTGTGACATGTTTATGGTGATGGGCCAAGGGCTTTCAGATCAGCCACTAGTCACTACATTCATTGTCTTAATAATAATAATAATAATAATAATAATAATAATAATAATAATAATAATAATAATAATAATAATAATAATAATAAT
>JAODKE010000047.1:17632281-17647056 GCA_026779605.1 Mormyrus hasselquistii | reverse complement strand
GAGTGAATGGTAACAGTGTGTGAGTGTGCCCTGCGATGGGCTGGCCCCCTGTCCAGGGTTGTTCCCTGCCTCATGCCTGTTGCTTCCGTGATAGGCTCCGGACACCCCGTGACCCAATTGGATTAAGCAGGTTGGAAAATGGATGGATAATAATAATTGATACTTTATTGATCCCCGTGGGGAAATTATCTTTATGCCTCCATCAACTTACTCTCTTTGTAGAGTAAGCTGTCCACGAAGGGCATGTACAGTATACAGCCTTAATTGCTTATTTTAATGGCTGTGTAGTTTTATTTAAAAACAAATTATTTTCTGTGGTATTCAGTGGCTTTTGTTGAAAGAGTTAATGAACCTTGGATTAATTTATTGGTTATGATATATTTGGTTGAATTTCAAACTTTATTGTTCACCTACAGAGCATGTATGCAAAGCTCATTAGGCGTTCCAGTTGAGTAAGTGTTTTCCATTAAGGTACCCAACACACCGTCCTATTTAGACTGTTGTTCTTCTTTAAGTTGTCCCCTCACATTTTCTGTGTCATGTTTCTCCAGTAGTTCTTAAGGACAAGTATAGGTCATGCATATTGGACAAGGCACCTGCAGATAAAATGTTTCATTCTCAGGGGAAAAACAGATTGCCCTTTTTTGTAGATATGCTGGGTGCCATCTCAGTCACATGCCTGATGGGAGAGTTTGGAGATGGCGGAGGCTGGTCTGAGGACAGGACATCGCAGGCACACAGTCACACGGCCCCAAGGTCACGCAAAAGGTAATAATAAACCAGGCGGGCTCTGTTTTTCCATACTCACCCCTCCACCCCGACTCCATTTTAAAGCAGGCATTTGCTCCCCCCTCTGTCTGACTCTTTGTTGCCTTTGTGGTCTGTTACCACTGTTCCTACAATCATGTGAAAGAGAAATAGCCTTGTAATTCTATATCGCATTCAAAACACACATTATGAGCGTTTCTTTGCTGCTCTGCTAGTGCAGAGATTGGATAGTATATGAGGCTGGTGACAGATTCCAGCTGTGCATGTCCTTCAGGGAGAAATATGCCAAAATATGTCAAATGTCAGGGGTCACAATGACTGCAGAGGAACAGCATGGAAATTCATTAATATTTAAATCATGCAGTCATCACAATATGCCCATAATTTGCTGTGATCCTTAGGGGCAATTTTAGAGCAGAAGTGAATAGGATTGTATTGTATATGTGTATCTACCAGCTACACTTAAATAATATGTTGTTACGTCAATTGAACTTAATTACTGTGTTTCTAAAATTGCCAGCAGTGCTTGTTTATGTGTTGGTGTGTGACTTTGTGTGTGTGTGTGTGTTTTTATATCTAGGCCCGAGCAGGACGCCATGTGTCCTTCAATCACAGGAAGAGGTAACGTTGGCCTCACCTTGGCTAAGTGGCAAACAATAAACGATAAAAGGATGGATAGATACTAAATTGAGCATACTAGATGTATTTTGATTGCAGGTAATTAGGTATGAATGACAATAGCTTTTTCCAAGCTGTCAGAAGGATCTCAGGTGGACTGTTTCAGAACCACTGAGTGATACTGATGAGCTTTTTAAAGACACTATGGCTTTGGATACTTGCCAGCCCCTAGGTGGCTTTCTGCCAGGACTCAGGCCACACCTCCCACTAATCCCATTGGCTATTTCATTATAGACGCACTAATGATACCTACCCCTAAAACATTTTCTTTCAGTTATTGTATATTGCCAAGCATCTACAGAAATGATGCAATGTGTAGGGCAATGCGTCAGTGCTGAGGATTATGAGAAATCCTTTACAAGTATCTTCACACCAGCACAGGGAATGTTGCTGAATCGCCTTTTATTGAGAAAGGCTCCTTTTAAAGCAAACCCTCCGGCCCATTCAGTAGTCTTCAGTAGTCCATTGCTTTGGCACCCCAATCCTTTCCCAGTTGTCTTTTGATGTCTCCATGTGGCAGCACTAACAACTATCTGTGCCTTGGTTGTTGGTTACTACATGCAGGTGTGTGTTTGCAGATGCAGGCACACAGACACATGTACCCACACAGAGGAGTATAAGCTCACATACAGATACACAGAGACATAGCAATGTGGGCGAGTGGCTGTGGTCTGAGTAGCTTTTGCCAACAGATTCATCAGATGGCCTTGGCAGAATCTCGCAGGTGACTCTTCTCACTGATCTGTTCCATTGGAAGATTCCCATTTTGGGCCATTAGGGGGCAGTGTGTTACTTTCTTAGGCCCATTCTTCCTCTGGTATTGCTTTTTAAAGAGTAATGATGCCGAATCCAAACAGAGCTATGGTGGGTATCTGTGTTATATCACAGCCTCAGGTTTGGGAGCTGCAGTGTAGCTTTTCTCTGCTCTTACGGTGTGGTCTACTTGTGCATCTCCTTTTACCTGTTCAACTTGCCGACTCCCAATTGCCCTTCGAGTGTCTTCATGAAAGCGTCCAACAATGGTCTGCAAGAGACCCGGGGTCTACAGAGCTTTACACTTTCTGAACTGGAAAACTACAGCCCTGTGTCCAGTATTAAGAGGATGGATAGACAGAACAATCTATCACATCTTTATTTATCCGTAATTCGACGTTGTAGCTAAATACACCATAATCTGTATCATGTGCAGTCAGCTATATGTTGAAAAGTTGCCAAAAGATAGAGAATCCAGTCAGATGCAGCACTAACAGAAGCAGGCAGGGTCTCTCAGCTTAAAACCAGTATTATTGGGATTCTCAGCAGCTAGGTGCTGGCCTCCAGAAACACTTCAGCACCGCTGCAAGTCTTTTAGTAAAATCAGGAAAGCAGTTGACTGTGCAAAAATGTGGATGGTAATTATTGATTTTACCCACTACTTCCTTTTCATCTCCAGTGTTCTACTTCAAGCACATCAGAGAAGCACATCTCCGACTGGTACTAATGACTTCAGAATAATTTCAATCATCTTAAAAGGACCAGAAAAATGCTCAGCTTCAGCCTGATGTATATATAATAAGATGATCAATGAGGGTTATTAATATTAGCATGGGCAGCTTCATTAAACGGTAGGCTACATAATTATTTGTTTGGTTGTCCCAGTAGCAAACCTTTCATCGACTTCAAAAACACGTAGACAACGTGAAGAATTTTAATTTATTTAGATACATCACATCCTCATACATCATACAAGAAAATAATTATTTCAAATACCAAGAAGCCAATCTCGATAAATTACCAGGTAAGAGCGAGAGGTAATTGATCATAAATTATTTTATAAATACAATCCTGAGAGAGAGTGTGTTCTAGAAATTAGCGTTGTGACAGTGTGTGTCAGTAGCTGAGGCTAATTGCTTTCAGGTGTATGTGCGAAAGTAATCAGTCAGCTGGCAACAACTGTAGTGTGGGCACAAAAGTTAGGCTCCAGTATCCCTGTAATGCAGTGGCAACTTCTGAAATCATTATCTTGAGTAATGTGCACTTACGGGATTTATTTGTAGTAGATCATGGTTAATCTCATTCGTTTCAAGGAACAAAGTCCATCTCCCATAACTGCCTATGCAGTACAGGATTACGGTGAGCCTGCAGGCTCATGACACTCATGAGGTTCCATGGAGAGGATGCTGGTCCTTCACAGTAAGGCAGCGATATTTGGTTAAAAATTCACCTTATTAGATTCTGATTATTCTTTGCAAACTAAATTGAAATGCTAATTTTTTCTCTTTAGTTTTGTAATCTGATTGTCGGCTTGATTTCAGGCATGTGTTGTGAGATTACTGTAGCTCTTAACTGTGCTGATGAGATTTTACAAGTCTTGATCCAAGTACCCTGATCTGACCATGATGTCAGAATACATTCCAGCAGTGTATAAAGCAAGAGTTAGGAAGCAGCCAACTGCCTTTAAGTTGCTGACATGCACTCTGTATCCACAGGAAGGACTTTGACCAAAAACCTTTGGAGACATTCGCCCTCTATTTGTGTGGGTTCCTTTTGTGCGGTCTGCTTCCCTCCAATGCTTCAAAAATATGTGTTTTAGGTGTATTTGGGAAATGTAAATCTTGTTTCAATGGTTTTTGCCTTGTTGTAAAAGTGAATAGTTAATGCTTGTGACAGAGAACACAATGAGCGGGCATTTAGGGTAGCACTGTGAGCAACACAGGATTCAAAAATGCCCGTCAGACCAAAAACATCACATATCAATAAGGCTTTAAGCCCATGCAATGAGTAAACAAGGTGCATTACCAGAAGAGTTTAGTACATAAGAAAGAATTGGGAAGATGTGTGTTTTGTGGGCTTAAGGAGGCTGCGGTTTTACAGCAAATTTGAAAGGCTTCAATTTAGCGCTCAGGTAGTAATGGAATAAAACAAATACAAGCTCCACCTTTACAACATGGAATGTGTAGTACAAGGTGTGTACAGAGCCATTTAGTGGCTCAAACAGTTACCAGTACTGAGCGTTTAATGTTTTAAAGTCATGTTTTTTTTTCAGAAAGCTGCCTTAGGTCGCATTCCTTAGGGTCTTGCCTTCCATCCTTGTCTGAAGCACTAGTCATTAGATGTCAGAAGTCTATACCAGGTATCTAATGGGGCTTTGGCTTGGGAGCAAGCTACTTCTGTTCTTCTGAAAACTTTAAGATGTAGACGAATGTTTCACTGCTAAAGATTGGCACAGTGGGTGGATCTGTGTCATTTACTTTTACTTATTTAGCACAAGGATGGGCAATGTTATCCAGAAAGGGCTGTTGTGTATGCGGGTTTTTGCTGCAACTCCCTAATTAGATTACTAATTACACTGATTGGCTGAAGAGTCCTCACACCTGGGTTTGAACAGCTGACCTAAAGGTTATCCCAAAAACTTGCATACATACCGACCCTTTGCGGATAAGACTCCCTGCTTTAGCCAAAAGCAATGGTTCCCAATCCCAATCCAATCCAGTCGTGGGACCTGCAGATAGTACACATTTTTGCTCAAAAATGTGGACTGTCTGGCAGGGAGCTGAGAGGGAGCAGAAATGTGGACTGTCTGTGGATTCCTGAGGACCAGATTGGAAAACACTGGTCAAAAGTAATGTAGCAGTATGACAGATAGTATGCCATAAGCATATGGTTGTGAAGAAGCCAGCTTAGGTACCAACAGTGCCTAAGTTTCCAGTGAGTAATCAGTAGCAAGATTGAAAAACTGAAAAAATGCTTACTCCACCATTCAGGCTGATGATGAGCTGGCTGGCTGTCAGGGTCCAGCTTGCAGGCTCATCTGAGGCCTTGTGGAGGGATCCAGTTGGCTAAGGGTGTCTGGGCTGCCGCTGCAATGGGGGGATGGGGAGGAAGAGCAGGAGATGGGGATTGATACACCACCGGCCTGGTGTACGGAGAGGCAGGTTCATGATGGGCTATTGGGGCGGAAGAGAGCCCTGACGCAAAACAGGCCCAGCACACTAACAGGGTGAAATGTGTGTGTATCACACAGCAAGCTGACCTGCAGAATGGGCTTCTTGAATGGAGGCTCATTGTCACCATGCTAGGGGGAGCCGCAGTTAGGTACACTCTCCTCTCAGAACAGGAATATTTGACCATTCCACTGAGAACCACAGTGCCTCTTTATACTGATGGGCCATGATCTGGTGTTGCTGATCGTAAACAGACACACACATCAATACCATTCCACTGCCCACTCTGTTCAGTCGAGCCCTCCACCCATGCCTTTTTAACAACCTCCCATTAAAGGTCAGGCTTATTTGGTTTCCTTGTCAGGAGGGATATTGTGTAGGTCCACCTGAGACCCCCCAGGAAATGGATAAACTGAACTCTACTCAGCTGATTCCCAATGCAGTTTGTCATCTCTGTGTTGGAAATTTGTGTAAAATCAAGCAACCTATTCAGAATGTATAGGCTAGGGGGGAATGAGTGATACCTTTCATTTGTTAAGTTAAATATAAACCCTAATAAATAAAGCAGAAGGAACCTTATTAAATGGTAAGCTAGTCATCCATTCATCCATCCATCCATCCATCCATCCATCCATTCATCCATCTTCCATGGTTTTCCACTGCAGGACTGAGATAGCTGTAATAATAGCAATGTAATAACCTACAGTAATTGTAAATACTGCACATAAGAATTTGGCCATGTGTTACGCCTCACGGAGTACGGAGCGGAGATAGAAGCGCAGGAAATGGGTAGTTGGGGCAAACACGGGGTTTAATAGGCGCAGGACCAGCAGGGACAGGCAAAACACTGGGTAACATTACAGGGACAGGCAAAACACTGGGTAACATTACAGGGACAGGCAAAACACTGGGTAACATTACAATAACCGGACTGAGGAAACAAACGGAAACGCGGACTAAATACAATGGACTAATTGACAACAATCGGGAACAGCTGATAAACACGGGGAATCCACACAGGGTTGATGAGGGGGCGCGGCACACGAGAGGAACGGACGATCGGGGCAAGACACCATGTTAGTTTTTTGCATCATGTTCTTGAAAATAAGCCTGAGGTTCAAAACCTGTGGCCAGATACCTATAAACACACTGAGGCTTGTTGCTTCAGATTGATTGAATAGACTTGGCGTGGACACGTGGCTAAGGGATTAGGCCCAGATGACACTTGCCTTTGTCTGTTTTAGACAATGAAATCTTCGACAAAGTAGAAATAAACTCCCTGTGAGGCCACCAGCAAATGAGAGGAGAGGCAGCAGAAATCGAGCCGTTGACTCCTGCAATTATGGTAATTACTGCCAATGAAGCGCTATTGATTGGAAGTGGGAGACGGATGGAGCCATCGTCATGCCTGGAGTATTCAAGTGTGTTTGTTTAGGAGGGTGATGGGGAATGGAGAAGACAGGGGCCACTGGGAATTAATGTCAGGGGCCACTTTCGGTAATTATAGGGAAACATTTGTATGCGGCAGACAACCATTTTCATTTTTTGTGTAGATAACATGGCCCATCTTGTTGCTTATTGCATATTGAATGTTAAGAAGGTTCCCTCTCATCAGACCATAAGGCTATCTTGCTAGCCATTGTTCTTCTCAGGACTGAATCAGGGTACATTTCACTACATATTGTACTTGTTTAACTGTTTACGTGTCAAATAATCTTGAGTCTTGAAAAGAATGGAAGTCTAATTCGACTGGTAAGCCAGACATCATTTTGGGTAAAATGAGGTATGATAAACGTTACTATGCAGACAGCAACAGTGCACACAGAAACATACATTTAATACAAAACAGACAACGTGCAAAGTCACTACACATAGTGCAAACAGTAAACAAGTAAAAATAATCTCAGATCTCCATGAAAATTTGTTCCCATCGAATCCTTCCATTTACATAGTTATTACAAAGAACTCCATTATCCAGTGCCACATTCTCATAACTAGAAGCTATTTATATATGTGATCAATGCATGGAAATGTCTGTTGCCTAATCCACACTTAGTGTAACTAGTGACAATTACAGTTGAGCATAAGGAGTCACAGCTAGAGAGTACTCCACTGGTTGGTTGAAACAAAATCCTGGTCCGGACTTGTACTTTCTGGACCTGAAATTTCCACCTCTGGTTCCCTGCTTTACAGTGGGTGTTGTCTTTTCCTGATTTGTCCAAAATGTTGTTTACACTTCCTGCTGAGTTTCGGTAAATATATACATTTTCTTGTGGGGTTTTGTTTGATAAATCCGGGATTTGGTGTAAAAAGTTGCAATTATACATTTCAGGGGTCTTTTTCTGCATATGTCGCTTTGATAAACGAAGCTCCATGTCTTTCCAGTAATTTCCACTGACAAATGACTTAATTTTAAAATGATGTGTCACTCAAGTATTCTCTTTGCATAGTTTGTTGCGAAACGTTTCGGGTACCTATGAAGATATATTTTGAACATTGATTTTTAATTCAGAATTTTTGAAAACTAATCATTCACTCTAATTCTCAATTGAAATTAAAATTCAATTCAAAATTCTTACCCCAAAATTAAACCACATGCAAAAAAACTGCTTGATGCCGGATTCTGTTGGAAAATCTGCTATGCATTGCATATTTTCTGCACCCACTCAAAACTCCAAGTCAGTCAAATTGTAATCTTGACATTTTATCACCATGGCAACAGTCCATAATCTCGGACTCGTCGAGCTGAATGATTGCAGACGCTGGCACTGTAGAGCAGACTGCTTGAGGGTCATACAGCTTCAGAAGCCTATGCTGTTCCTCCTAGCAATAAACTGATAAAATAAAATAAAATGACATTTCGCAAAAAATTCTTAAAAAAGATGATGCTAGCAGTAATGTATTGGGCCATATAATTATATATTTTTTACTGTTACAGCAGGGTCTTGTACTGCTGGCAGAGGGCCCTGTCAGGACTTAGAAAGCTCTGTGAGGCATCGATAGTCAGTCTCTTATACTACCAAGAAAAAATACTCAGATTCTGTATGCCAAATAGCACGTCATGTTCTATACTGTTCATGAAGTACAGAATCTGTCTAAGGAAGTACAGGAAAAGGGACACACTGGACAGGACAACAGTCCATCACAAGACACACACACACTCAAAATAAGGGCAATTTAGTCACCGGTTCATACAAACACATGGCTTTGAAGCAATTCGGAGCATCTGGAGAATGCACAGTATCACCGCCAATAGAGCCATCGTGCTGTTCTAATGCCAGGCAGATCTGTTCAAATTGTTTCAGCATTTTTAATAAACAGGCTCCTGTTACTTTGTACTGCACACGTAGACTTACTGTGGAGTTTTAAGATTTTGTGTATGAAGGCTTCAGCATGTTGTGGTATTTTCCTTGGACTGGAATACCTGCAGAGATTGTGGCAGTCATCTCAGAGAGTGCCAAGAAGTGACTGTGAATCTCTTGCAGAGAAATGGTGCGTGTGCAGAGTGCTATGTGTGAAATAAGAAAGCACTGACACATGGAGCCTGGAATTGGATCTTCAGATGGATGTTGATGTGTGTGGGGTAAAACGTTAAACTCCCATACGCCAGGCAAGTTCATAATTCAGTCTCAATGTCGATTTCCTTCGGTAATAGTGGCTCCTTCTTTGCACATATTGAGGAATGACAGCGGGAGAATGTGATTTCTGGAGAACGGACTTCAGGTTTTGAAGAATGGTCAAGGGAAAGACACATACTCATATGAATGCACAAACTCATAAAAAGCTATATTTTATGGATCAAAACACAGCCCACTCTGGTCCAATATGTGTGAGGGGTCTGATTAGTTGACAGCTGTTTATGCCGGGTGTTAAAATATGACGCCCCAAAACAAAGAAACGAACAAGCAGAAAGGAAGATGAGGTAGAACAACTGACACCAGCAAATGGGAGATGGGGAAAAAGTCAACATGGATCTGACATGAAAGAATCTGAGTTGGCTCATGGAAAAAACAGGAAATTTAGATGTTTTGGCAAGAGAATTAAAGCTATCAAGTAGCACTGCGTCAAAGGGGCCCAGCAGAAGAAGTAGATTGGATGGAGAACTTCAGAGGAACCTGGAGGTTCTGAAATAGACACAGGACAGACATGAGCAGCAAAGATGAACTGACATGCAGGAGCTGCAAGTAGCAGGATGTAAAGACTGAGAAGAGAACGTGAAGCTGAGGAGTGAAGCTGAATGCAAAGTACAGATAGCACAGCATCAATGAGCGAAGAGCTTAGTGAATGATCATTGTGGTCAGCATTTCAAAATTCCCTCATGAATGTGTAGTGCAAGCTGAATCCTTGGGTTCCTTTAAATCAGAGCTAGATAAGATTTTAACAACTCTGAGCTATTATTTAAGTTCTCCCCAAACGAGCTTGATCGGCAGAAAGGCCTCCTCTCGTTTGTATAGTTCTTATGTTCTTATGAATCTCTCTTGTCTAATTTGAAGACTTTGCTGCAATTTCCCCCATTGAAACTTGTGTTGTGCTATGAATTTGTGGGAAATGACCAACCGTAAAATATAAAATAAGAATGTTTCTAATCCTCATTGATACAGAAAGCAATGGGAAGGGCTTCTTCATAGCAACATGCTGGCCAGTAAACTGGAGTTTGATACATGCAGTCAGAAACAGACAAACAAATGAGGTAAATGAGAGGCTGAAACAGCCTTGATAAGCATTTTTGGCCTTTGGAGTTGGTGATTATCCTGGTCCCCTTTACAATGATGTTATTTAGTTAAGAAGTGAAGAACTCCGTGCTTTGAGGACCACATCGCTTCAAAATTCAGTCTCGGTTAATGTGTTTTCTTGTGGTGCCAGAGAGACTGCCTCCATCCCTCCCTCCCTCTGCCGACTTACAGTATCTGCCATCCTCTTGTCTGCAGTGACCCCTCACCTGGTTTCCACCTGATTGGGGATTTAGGGCCCTGTGATAGGGGTGCAATGGTGAAACAAGAGATAAGATCAGCAGTACCATGGAGTCTAATTGAAGCCACCCAATGTGCATGTACTGAGCCAGTGTGGGCAGGAGGAACTAATGTCTAAGGCAGAGACTTGGCTAGGGGGCCGCAGTGGGGGTGAGTGTACACGGAGCAGCAGGGGAGTGTAGTGCTGTTACAGCATGGTGTACAGGCTATACCTGAGTCTCAACAAGTGAAATATTTCACCTTTACACTGATAATAACATTTTTATGTTAAGGAATTATGGCAGCTGTAGTGGAAATATCGATGTCAGAAGAAAAGCTCTTTCTATATGCCTGTAGGGACAAAAAAAAAATCTATGTAATTAGATATTGGATTCCTGGATATCTGACATCTTAAGCTCAAATGGAAGAAAGGGATCCTGGAATATCCCACATAGCATCAGAGAGGTTTTAGGGAAAGAGCATTTATTGCTCAGCTGTGCCTGCATGCAGTAATTCTTAGCTGAGTGCTGTACATTAGCATACACCGCTGGGCTGCCCTATTTGCAATGTATAGCCCTGTCGCTTCAGCCAGCACGCTCCCCTGGCCCCTTTCCTCTGCTCAGCGGGCATCGTGGCAGACCGCCAAGGGTGCTGGGAGTCCAAGACATGATGGAAGCAGGGGAGTGGGGAATTCAGCATTGGCCTCGCTCATCAGAACAGAATGTCTGTAGAATGCTGGGGGAATGGAAGCATTGCTCATTTTGATGGAGGAGCTGGAAAAGAACACAGCTAATAGCTACTGCTGACACCCAAGAAGGAGAACAAGCAGTTAAGTCAAGAGAAGTAGTGCTTGGGCTCTGGGTGAGACTGCCCTGTGGCGGCTTTGTAATGCTGGCAACATCATTCCGCTCTCCAGCTGCTTCCTCCATACAACCGTTTGCTCTGGGGGACGATCTACGCATATTTTAAGGAAATGCTATTCTAAACAATTTTGATCTTTCTTCTGGCAGATGCATAATTATTAGCTGCTAATAATCATCAGTTTTGCCTATTTACAGTTAAATGAAGACTGTTAGGTTCTCTAAGAGCATGAATGCATCATTAGCCAGAAGGAAGCACCCGGGACGGCTCCTCTACTCTTTGTTTCTTATTTTCCCTTTTCTGTGGCTGCGCAGGTTTTACTTCCAGGGAGGGTAGCTCGGCCGTGTGAGGAAACCTGGTGGAGAGCAGAGTCTGGCAGCATAACTTTGGGTGGTCTGGGTGACAGAGTTAAACGCTCCATAGGGCAAATCTGCGTCTGCGGCAGCTCAGATGTGTCAGGGTGAATGAGGTTCCTTTGCTGACGGAAGCACCTCTTCTCACAAGATCATGCACCTAGACACTGACATATGGAAACATATATGCATGTTGTACAATATATGAGCTGTAGTATGACTCTAGGGGTGTGACAAAGGACTGCGACATGAAATCATTTATTAATTATTATTATTAATCATTTATTATTGCATTGGAGTCTGCAAAATTAAAAAACAACTGCATGAAAAAAAGAAATGGTTTGCTTCTGTAAATGTACATGCATAAAAGGGAATAAATAAGAACAGTGTGTTTGTTTTCAGTCTTAGTTCAGTCTTGAATAAATTGTGAGTGTACCGAAGCATGAGCCCTAAATCATCTACAGTAAGCCATACCCACCACTCAAACACGTCAATTACATACACAGCCATGCAATATCCCACTGAACTTCGACAGCAGAATCAGTTCTCATACAAAAGAGGTTAGTAATCTTCAGTTTGTTATCAGCATAGCACACCATGTTCCCAACCAGTCAGTCCAGCAGGTTTCTGCCCTGCTGGAGTAGCCCATGTCACACACCAGTGAAGCCATCATAAAGTAGAAACATGTGGGAGGGTTCAGCTGCGAAGCAGTAGGTCACACAAGCTCACAGAAAGGGACATGATCACCCTACATTAATACCCATCAATCCCACCAGCCATGTTCCAGCATCTAATGGAAAGTCTGACCAGAAGAGTGGGGACTACTACAGTAACAAGGGGCTGAGCAAATTCATATTAATACCCTTGATTTGGGAATCAGATGGTGACTTTTGGCCACATGGTTTATGCTTCGTACACTAACATGCATCCTTCCAATTCTGGGCAAAAGTTTGAAAATGCATATATTTATAACCTGTCCTCAGGACTGACCTACTTTCCCACAAAGTTGGGTTGTCTCTGACTTGCCTAGGTTTGCAACACAAAGTTAAGAAAGCCGGCCAACTTATGGTAGCAGCATAGTTATGTGAATGTAGACTGACAGTCTGTGACATCTCTGCTTCTGTCATCATCCCTCTGGGGGCATTGGGTTCAGGTCGAGCACATGGATGGCTGGGCACCCTCCGTGATCTGATAAGGAATAGGGTTTATTATGGCTTCTCAGACTGCCATTCATTTTGTTCTATATGTACACCATAGTTTATTCATCACAAACAGACGCAAAAGTGTAGGAGTGTCAATGGAAGCACACTGCCGAAAACTCAGGGTTACGGTCTGTTATGAACAAACCCACAGCACCCCCGTCTGGCTGAGAAGGTCAGTGGCCCTTGACTGGCTGTGACATGAGCCGAGCGCAAGTTTGCAAGGAAAATACATGACTTTATGAATAATAGTGGTATAACTGGTATAGAGAAGATGGTTTAACCCAAACAGCTATTGTAAAACAATATTTATTTATTATGTCATGTCTTTTTTCTGTGTTTAGAATCGAGATAATTATAATATAAATTATGGTTAAAATCTTGACTGATTCCTTGTCATAGATTGTGTGGCACTCTCTGAGCTTGAGTAGAAGCCTTTATTCTGATTCATATGATGTCCATCTGTTACAATGACTTTAAAATAAGAAAATTATTCAGAATATTTAAGCAATTTTTCATTTTCCAGCTTTAGATTTCTGTCTGCTATGCAAATGTAAAGTATGGCTTATATTTGCTAGCGAAAATAGTTTGGAATTGATTTTATGTTCCTTGCTTAACTTTGTCCTTATCCATACCATCAGGGTACAAGGAGCTCAGAGACCCATCCATCCATCCATCAATCCATCCATCCATCAATCCATCCATCCATCTTCCAACTGCTTATCCAGGTCAGGGTTGGGGGAAATCAGGATTGAATATTATAAATTTCCAACTGCAGTCACTTAAGTGCAAAGCCCACGAAATGCATTATGCTGCCAGTTACCACAGCCCTGCATTCGAGTTCAGGTTCAGGTCACTTTTTTAGTACCTGTAGGTAAATTTACTTTGCGGGAGAAGAGTCATTATCCATCTTGACCCACATTTTACAAACAACACAAACTGACACAAATAATACGACTCAGAATTCCAGCCCTGCCAAACCATTTAAAACTAAATGTTTTTTAAAAAAAAAAAATTGGAAAAGTGGTCACTGGAGATATAAATAATCAGTACTTCATTGATCCTTATGGGGAAATTGTCTTTTCAGCTACCTCAACTTGCTCTTTCTAGAGTAAGCTGTCCATGAAGGGCTGCCACCCATAGTGGCACCCAGGGAGCTGGGGGTTAAGGGCCTTGCTCAAAGACCCACAGACTTGCTGAGGATGAGTTTGAACTGGCAACCTTGAGATTACAGGCACACACGCTTGCTTACTCACTGAGCCACACATATGCAACCAAGCCACTATGCAACCAAGCTGTGGAATGGTGAGGGTTTTGAAGAGGGATTGGTTAATTTACAAACAAGTGCTCATCAAAAGATTGAAAGCCCCTATTCTAACCACATGTCCAGGATAGGATCACAGAGAGGCTTGGAGCTCATCGCAGGCAGCATAGATGGGGGACAGCCTGAGGCTGGTCTATTGTAGGACACACACACACAGTTGGTCTTCCTATCTAATTGGTGACCGTCCATTCATTTCTACGGGAAAAACCCTAATCCCAATCATGACACCCTTAACCTTTACCCATCCCCAACCTTAACCATAAGTAACCAACAGATCACAGATTTTTATAAAACTGAAGTTATCCAAATGGGGACTTCAAAAAATGTCCCCAAAAGTAGGGAAATTTCAGGTTTTATTACACTTTGGGGACAATTTAGTCATCAAATGTGATCTATGCAACCCCCCCCCCCCCACACACACACAGACACACAAGAGTAGGTATCCATATCTTTGTGGGGACCATCCATTAATTTCTATGGCATAACCCTAATCCCAACCTGATGACCTTAACTCCTACCCAGCCCTAACCTTAACCATAAGTAACCAAACGAAATACAAGACTTGTGACATTTTTAGATCTTTGATTGTATTCAGAGATTTGTATAAAATTGAGTTTCCCCTTTTGGGCACCAAAATGGTCCCTACAAAAAAATAAAATAGCAGGATTTTATCACCCTCTCATGCGACACCTTATCGTGGTGGAGGGGTTTGCATGTTCC
>JAODKE010000047.1:17594300-17606647 GCA_026779605.1 Mormyrus hasselquistii | reverse complement strand
GACCCAGGCGGAGACTCGAACCTGGGCCCCAGAGGTGTGAGGCAACAGCGCTAGCCACTGCACCACCATGCCGCCCCATGCTCTATGAATATTTATTTATTTATTTATTAGTATGACCTTTAGTAAAACAGGGTAAAACACAGGATGGTGCAGAAATGGTAAGAGGAGGGAAGATGAAGAGGAAGAAGGCAGGTCAGCACACTGAGATCACACTCTTATCTGTCATTGGATGGTGCAGCTTTATATGACTGAGGGCAGAAGCAAAACTGACCAAAATTACAGAAGACCTGCACATGCACATATTCAAATGGACACTGGAAATATAGTCACATTATCACTAATAATGCAGTACACATAGGCAACAGATCTCTCCCTTCCTCTCCAAGACCAGACTGCAGATTTTCAAAGAGTAACAAAAATCAGTTTCATATTATGGTAAAAACTAAGAATTATCAAGAATTCTTTAGTATTGTAGTGATATGTCTCTTTTTTGAAGTATTTCAACACTTTTACTTTATTGACTTGTGGATCCTTCTAGAGCCTCTCCAATAGGCTGACTCACCATAAACCTTTAAGCTAAACAAGAAGCTAGCCTTAATGAGGTTGAATAAATATTTTTGATGGACGCTCATTACTTGCTATGACAACAGAGAACACGGGAAGACCTTTATCGCCCCGTACATCAGTGGACCTCACAACTCATTAGCTGAGTTGGGCCATTTTCAGGGTTTAGATGAAGAAGCAGGACACTTCTTTCCGGTGATGTAGAGGTGAGGCCCCAATTTCCCTACAGGATGTGATCAGCATTCAGCAAGGTTGTATTAGCTTAAATGTTGAACCCCTCCATCCACCCGAAGTATAAGTAGACCCTAATCTCTGTAAACATTCAGAATGCACGCACACACACACACTCAAGTTTCTATGGGGTAAAACCCCAATCAGGACACCCTTATCTCTTACTCATTTCTAACCTTAACTATAAGCAACCAACCCAAATACAAGACTTTTGGCATTTTTACTTTTTTGATTGCATTCACAGATTTTTATAAAACTGAGGTTATCCAAATGAGGACCTCAAAAGATGTCCCCAAAAGTAGGGAAATTTCAGGTTTCAGAGGGACAATTTGGTCCTCAAATGTGATCTATGCAAACCCACATGCACACACACGAGAGGCCTTCTTCCCTGTCACTGGACTTACTTACAGTGTACTGGATATGTGTCAGGGAGTATCTTTTGTTCACCAGAATGGGATTTAGCATACGACCATGCCACAATACACGCATGTTTTCATGTTGTGTTAGACAACCACGTTGCTGCTAAGGTTATTTCTACGAGATGGTTGATATGCCATACAGCTCACAGCCCAGAACCAACTGGATGCTGTCATACTGATTTTGACCAAAATGACATGTTAAATATGGAGAAGCTATAATTAACAAAGCTTAGATTTCTCTGTGCATGTATGATTCGGGAGCCTGCAGCTCACTTCTACAGTGACGCATCCATCCCATATTTAGTGTGGGATCACAGTGAGCCTGGAGCCTATCCCAAGCACAGGGCACAATGCTGGGGATACTCTGGACTGGATGCCAGTCCATCTAGTCAATCTTGCTCTCACCTGTGCCAAAATGGGAGGTTACTTGTGAACATGTGATATCTAATAGGACTGAAAGAAATGTACACACTAAATAGATCACACCACACCTGTGGAGTGTGTGTGCATGGGGTGTGTGTGTGTGTGTGTGAATGTGGGTGTGTGTGTGTGTGTGTGGAGTTTGCATGCTCTAATTTTTGTTTGTTTGTTTGTTTATCCCCTGCATATTACTACCCCAGTTTAAAGACTCATTGATTTGTTAGACTGATGACTCTAAATTGCCCTTAGTGAGTGATGGCGTCTGCACTGAGATAGACTGGTGTGCCGTCCAGGATGTTCCCATACATGTGTGCTGTGCCTCTTTCCAGAGGATGTAACCTCATTGAAACACTGCACTTAGTAAAGCAGAATGGAAAAAAGTGATGTGGGCTCTTGTTCTTGGTATTATTTGTGAACATCTGGAAAACTACAAAACATTAGAAATTTATGTTACAAAAACGAAAGAAAACAATAGATAGTTAGATACTGTAGAGGGGGAGTGAGAGGGAGAGAAAACCAGGCAATCAATAGCAGCTGGCCAGCCCGACCAGCAGAGGGCACTGTGCACCCGTATTATTTATTCCATCTAGCCCTTCCTTCTCTGCATGTGCACGGTGATTAGTGACTGGCTGCCTTTCTCGCTGCTCCCTCCTTTGTTGTCCTCCATTCCTCCTACTCCAGCCTCAACTATGCTCACCGGACTCAGAACCCTAGGACGGGACAGGGGGCGTGTGCCATTAGATCAGCGTGTCAGGACAATGTAACGCCAAGGACAGGTTTATATAAGCGTACTGTGCTCACAGCGCCACTCCCCCGAGCTGTCTGCTAAATATTAAACGTGCTTCTTATGGAGCCGCGCGCAGTGTTCTTCAGATCGTACCGAAGCAGAGAATCTGTGATTAAGAGACAAAAAAACAAAGAAATAACAAGACTGGCGTCTTTTTAAGTTATGCTGATTGCACGTTTTTGTGATACAATATTAATGTTTATAGTCATCAATAAAGTTTCTCTAAAACACCGAATGTAAAGTGTAATTGCTTTTTTCCCCTATCAAAAGGCAGAATCTGTGCACCATGTTCAGAATATTCTTTTCCATCTCATAGATGTAAGGGTAAACAGATTGCTGGAGATACTTTCTGCAAACTTCCCGCTGTATGCGTGCTGTGGGTTCGCTCATTAGCGACCGAGTGTCTCCAGCAAATAGAATAAGCATGATCTGGCACGTCACGTCAGTCTCCGCACGGGAGAAGGTAAAACGGGTGACAGAATCCCCGGCGATGTGACGTCCCCGCCTTTTTTCCGTCTGTTTGGCGGAGCGCCGGAGCGAGGATGGCTTTTTGGATTTAAGGAATGAAACAGACTTGATGAGACTCGATGAATCATTTAAAGCCGCGGCGTCCTTGAGACGTCGCATGAATATATGAATGTACTGTAAAAACTCGGAGAAAACCAGAGAAATGCATGGAAAACGGGTTTGAGGCCTATGCTGTTTATTGTGACTGATTTTTTTTCTGAAAGCATAAAGAGAATTTCTTTACATGCCTTTAAAACACAATGCCTTGTTTTGCCTTGTTGAGTACACTCAAAGAAAAACATTCATCCTGCCTGCCATTTTCTAGGGTCATTCTCACACTTGTTAAGAACCAAGGGGAAATTAAATAATCAGTTTTTATTTAAAAATGCAGTATATTAATTTAACACTTAAGAGAAGCCAGTTGATGTTCCACTGATGAGCATGAATCATTTGCTTTTTATTATCTGTCGAAAGCCTGCGGATTCTGTCATCGACGGCTCTCGGTTCTTCGGTTTTGTCCATTAAAACCTTCATGCGGTGACCTCACAGAGCAATCGGCTATCATCAAGAGAAGCTGCTGGGCCTGGCAGACCCGCCTGTCAGTGCTACTGGCATCCAGAATCTACACGGAATATTCAGGAGGTGAAGCAGTCAGGAGTCAGACAGGTACATCTGGCTTTCGACTGAGACAACCTGAATAGGTAAACAGTCAGAATGGGCAGCTCATATCTGAGGTCCTGTCACTAATCACTTGGCTAAACTCTCTCCCCAGACACCAGCCCCCACGTCTTTCCAAGTTTATTTTGATGTCCCGTTATACAAAAGTCTACCTAGTTAATCAAACATAATAATACGTTAAAGATTGTAGAGTATCAGGCAAGCTGTATTCCAACTTCACCCTTTCGCGTTACGTTGATAGGTTTGAAAGTTGCTAGGTGCCCTTGAGCCCCCCACTGCCACTACCCATTCTCCCCCCTATCTGCGGTTCTGCAGAAGCACATTGAACATTGACTGTGGAGTGGGTTCACTGAGAAAGGCAAAAATATGGAGTGGAGAGTATAGAGTGAGCACACTCACACCCACATGCATATGGAATGCCAAGAGTCGGGTTCGAGAAAAGAGCCTCAGTATTATGAGTGATTCAGACTGTGAGGCCTGTTGAATAGAATCCAGAAAAATAATGCGTCGCACTCAAGGATATACAGTATATAAATGGAATTGTAAGGTTTAATCTGTATACTTAAATGCATATGAGGTTAGGAGGCCAGAAGGCAGACATTTAACTTGTAATGGGTCCCTTTGCTGCCTGACGCCTCCACAGGCAGAGTGTGCAGTGAGAGCACTCACACCCACGCCGACGCACAATGGCTGCTTCAGCTGCGTACTTCATTACTGTCAATGGGCGGGAGTGTGGGGAGGGGGGCGCTTCTCCATCTTTCTCTGCGATGTCAGGAGTGTGCAAGGCCTCCTGCATCAAATACCGTCCATCTCCACCGGCCAGCACAGCATTCTGGGATATGACAAACCAACTATTCCAGTTTACAGCAGCTGAGTGGGTTACATTTATGGACATATTCTGAGACCTTTGCTCAAAAGTCATTCCACCCACATACCAGCGGCTTCTTCAGTGCAAGGTCATGGGGGCACGAGGCGGCAGGACATCATGGACGGGATGTTGGTTCATGACAAGGCACTCACTGAGATGCTATTGCACTGAAATATGGGAGGAAACCAGGCAGAATAAACTCCCACACCCAGAGTATTAGAAGGCATCTGACTGTGCACAGCCTGTGCTGGTGGCATATCCTCGTGCTTGTTGTTCACTGTCACAGAAGGTTTGATGTACACCATGACTTCACCAAGGTGCGCGGAGCATCCCCGCACTGCACACACACTGCTACCCGGTCACATGCCTGTTTGTCAGAAGCCCAAGTAAAAGTCCTGCATGATGGTGCACCCTCATTTATAACACAGGTCAGTCTTGGGTTGCTATGGTCATGGCTAAGGAAATGATGTCACAATTTCCGGGCAGAAAGCAGCCCAATCTGGAGATAAGTGGTTACCTGCTCTGGACAAACAACATTTGACTGTGAAAACTCTAAGCAGGTGTATTGTTTTATAAACATTGTGGTGCAAGCATATGGTGTTCACCATGTAGGCAGGGAATCCACTACCCTGGGAGAAGGATTAAGTGTCTGGTATGTGTCCAGTTTGCAGGAAATCTGTGCAATGAGGATGTAATTTGCTTCGGTCAGGACTGGTGAACAGGATCACATGGTATGCAGAATGCCAGGAGTTACCATTGGTGATGGATACTAGAGAATGGGGGAGAGGAAGGAGGAAAGACAGCTATCTTAGCTGCAATGGACGAATGAAGAGAAACATCCAGGATCAGGTGATGTCTGGAGTTTGGAGGTGAAACATAGTTATATTATTCATTATACACAGGTGACCCTGGGCCCTGCACAGTCCTCTCTGTCGCATGATGTGTGCGTGCAAAGCAATGCTGTATTCCAGCTAATGGCAGGTGCGCATGCCGCGGAGAGCAACAGGGATGCGCACGTGACCCCCCCCACCCCCCCTACACAGGGGACTAATGGAAGCTCCTCAACATTCAAGCTGCTGACGGCAATTTGGCTACATTCCTGCGGCTGTAATTATGCCACACTTACCAAACAAACAGCTGAGAGGGAATTGAGTTCCTCGGGATGGTGGAGCATTCAAAAAAAATAATTATCATATAAAAAGGGCACTTTTTTTTTTTTTTTTTTAACAAATTGCATGTTTAATTTTTTATCAGGAAGTCATCAGAGCCTCTTGGCAAGAAACAAAGGACACGTTTAATAACAGTTGAGCCCGTCCCATCTCTGGAGTCTCCACACAGACGAGTTAACCCTTTTCTGTGCTCTCCATCATCCACAGGGTGGAGGCCTTTACTCCTCTAATCAGCTAAAGTGTAACTCTGGACACCTCGGTAATGCCCCCTATTGCATGAAAGAGTGAATGCCAGACACAGGATCACTGTTTTTGATGACAAGCGTCATCCTCAATGCCCAGACTAGATCCCTGGGTCCAGATTCCCAAACCCCACCCCCTTAAAGTGGTGGTCTCATTTCCCATTTTCCAGCCTCTGTCTCTGCCAGATTCCCTCGAAGCTGATGCTGCTGCTTCCCCCCTCCTAGCCCTTTGGTTTGTTAAACCCTAAACCCAACCATCCATTATGTCGTTGATGTCTCCCTTGGCTCTATTTCCTACCCAACCTGACAAAGCTGCATGACATAAAAAAAAGTTACAGCCAATTAACAGCAAAGCAATGAAAATCACCTACAGGACTCAATCCATCCTTGTAACGTCTTATCCTGGTCAGGGGGTGGTGAGGATATTCCAGGGAGCGCAAAGCCCAGAGCCATTTAGCAGCACCAATTAGCCTGTCTGCGTGTCTTTGGACTACAGGAAAAGGCCCACATCATACAGGGAGAGCATGCAAACCACATACACCGATGTGGGGATTCAAACCCCCAGACATGAAGGGAGGGGGAAACTGCACCTATCCACTGAGCCACTGTACCACCCAAGAAGTAGTTGAAGAAAATATTTGAAAGAAACAGCTTGAATGGAACAATCATTATGAATGGGGGGAAAAGATACAATATGTTTACATGCGCACAATGAAAATCAAATTACTGTGTTACTAAAACCAGTAACACAAAAGACTAAAACCAGTCTGACTGAAATCATAATAAGTCGAATTGCTTGATGTCGGACTTAGACACCCAGATAATGTGATTGGGAATCGATTTACTCCTGCATGTATTGGACTCAAACTGGCCTAGGCTCCCTGCGCATGCTCCACAGTGTCCCTCCCAGGCTTTGTCCTGAAAGTATCAGAAGAAGTTGTTATGCAGAAATAGGATGGAGCATAGCAGCACAGCACATAAGAAATGAATAAGCTGTCTAATTCACCGTTCAACTAAAGGACGCTTTTCCACTGCACCAGGTACCGTACTTTTGGTACTTCAAGAAGGTTATCCTGATCTTCTTGTATCTGTTCTTTCGACCAGATCGCAATTAAAGTTTGTGTCACTTCAATTGTCCACACACCCATTATTATTAAATTATTATTATTATTATTATTATTATCATTACTATTATCATTATATCTGTGGCGTGATAGGTCAACTGGAAAAGGCCCAATACTAACAAATTGAAAGAAGTAATAACTCCACCTATTGTAGCAAAATCAGACATACTTTGGTTAATAAACCGATTCCCCTCCTGTTCATGTATACTGGGACAAGAACAGTAGTCTGATTAAATGACATAGTCGAGCTATAACAATAGCTTGGTTTACCTGTGGCCTTAAATGTACTGACTGATTGCCCCCCTCCCCGTATCATGCATGTTAGCTGGCTCTGACGGGGGGTCTTACCCTTGGTCCCAAAGCCAGCATCCCTGCATTAGTTTTGTCCATCAACCAGAACCGCCTGCCCTCCATAGGGACGGGAGGGTTTGCGTCTCAACAGAAAGTCCTACAACTCTCCACTGTCCCACAGAAACAAGGGAACTGGATCCTACCTGAGAGGATTCTTCCTGGATATGCAGACGAAAAAACACATAACTGGGTACAGAGGTGTACAAGTGGCTTGACTGACACTAACAATCAACTCAAGGGTTTTTTTCACAAAGGCAGCCTTTTTTTCAGGGTATCCACTTAATGGGCTGTTGAACAATATCGTTTAATGTATCATATGGTGAGAAACTAGGGAAAAAATTAGGAAAGAACCTGACATAGCTGAGCTTAAAATCTGACAATTGATTCAAAAACAGTCACTTTGCAGCGTAATAATATGAATAATTATTATTTTTTTAAATAAAATGTTTTTAAAATGTTTTGCTTAACGGCAGGTGTCCCAATGGACAGAAAAAAGCCACAAATAGCAGATGTCAAGCTGAATGATCCAGTGAACAAAGAACTCAGTGCAAAATGGTCCCCTTTAAGAAGAGCAAAGAGGAAAACGGCGATAATTACCAAAAACAAGGCCTTAACCACAAACATGGGTCACTTAATAGCCCTTGCCAGACCCCTTGGAGATACCTGCTCCATTCTCGGCTCTCCTGCCCCTTTATCCACTCACTTGACCCCCTGAATGAACCATAAATGGATGCTGTCACTAATGAGTCTCGGCTGGGTGGCATCGAACAGGTTACCTGTTAGCCCAAGGACCGCCATTACTTTCCATGGCAATACTCAGGCATAGCCAAGCTGTCCCTGACCTGATCCCTCACCTTGCCTCACACCTGTTCCCCCTAATATCTCACTAAAATCCAGCTGTTTATAACACTGTGAAGTCTTTTCCTTTACATGGTCTGACTCAGAGGAGCCAGCTTTAGTAGTATTCCCTAACTTCCCTCCCTGGAAAGTGATCTCCAAGGCAAGGATTTTGACTAAAGGTGTTGGAGCTTTGCTGTTGTTTCAGGATGAAAAGATTCAATTAGTAATAACATTCAAATGAGATTATTTGCCTCAATATAAAATTTGTTATAAATTCTGTGAAGTATGTTGCAGTAGGGAGATATTAAGAGTTTTGATTTTTAACAATATTAGTTACAAGGAAATTTTTTTAAGTTGCTAGTTTTTTTAAGTTTGAGTGGCAGATCTACTTCGATTTGAGCTGCCCAGCTGTTTATTTTCATTAACTCTTGCTCCCGTGTGCGACCAACCTGAGAAGAGATGTGATTCAGTCAGACAAAATCATTCAAGTGATTGGGAGATTGACCAAATGGGCGGATAGGTTTGACTTATCAGCAACCAGCCAATCCACGACACCAATATGATTGGTTAACCTCTGCTTATCAAGCTGATGCCTGTCCCATGGTACATTAAGCACACTGGCTACCATTAGTCTGGGTTTAATGAGCTTCTGTGATAATGGAGTGGGGGGGCAGGGACTGCAGGATACTACAGAGAAACAAGGAACTTTTTATGGGTGAGAGGTAAAGAAAACACACTCAGGATTCTTTCAGCTTTTAAAATGGATCATAAATCGTAATGTGCTTGTTTTTTTAATGAATCTGTCATCATTTTCCTTCAATCAGGTTAGGTCAGATTGGGAAACATGTACTGGTACAGTGCATTGCTGCACCCACCACACCATTAAACAACTCAAGATCCCCGTTGGCAATTCCCCAGGCCAACATGCGGTCCAGTTCCACTCTCCAGAAATGGCCATCTGTCTGCCTCAGCTAGGTGTTATGTGGGCGTCCCTTTGGCCTGTTCCAGCTGCTCAGGTCCTCAGCAATGAGGATCCCGCAAGCTGAATCACCTTCAGGGAATCATGCCGCATGGCCATAGTGCCGTAACTGATGCTCCCTCACAATGCAGGTAATGTCCCTCATTTGGGACTCCCTGAGCAACCGCTCGTCCGACTCAAAGTCAAACCAGTGGTACTCAAGGATTCTCCAAAGAGACACTGTACCAAAGGAGTCCAGTCCTCATCTCAGGTCACTGGATAGTGCCCACGACTCGTAGTAAAACAGGGAGCACCAGGACTCAAAGGACTTGGACCTTTGTCCTATTACAAAGATATTGGGAGTGCCACATACCCCTTTCTAGCGAATTCATGGCCCCCAGTGCTCTCCCAAATTGTCTACTGACTTCATAGAAAAGTCAACAGAGACATTAATGTTGTTGCGAGGTAAGTGCTGATGGTTGTGCCCAGGAGGTCATAAAAGGCCTGGATCTTGGTTTTTATCCAGGACACTCACAAGCCCAGACACTAAGACTCTTTGCTCAGGCTCTTGAGAGCCCCAATCAGAGCCTCCATTGACTCCATTGAAGACCATAGCATCGTTGGCAAAATCAAGGTAGGTGAATCTTGCCTACCAGATGCCCCACGGCTGCTGAACCCCACAACCCTGGCCAATACCAATGCAAGCATTGAACAGGAGCAAGAACACACCCCTGACAAATCCCATAATCAACTGTGAAGTACACAGAGGTTCTGCACAGCACTTACAGTACCAGTATACAAGCTGGCCATGATGTCCAGCAGCTTTAAGGGGGAACCCACAAAGTCTGAAGAATTTCTCAGTTTAGCACTTTAGAAAATCAACAAAGGCTGCAAGGAAACTTTGCCAACATTCACATTCACTCGTAGGCGAGCAAGTGATCACGGATCCTGTTGAGGATGACCCTAGCAAGGACCATACCCGGGACTGAGAGTAGTGTTATCCCCTGTAGTTGTTGCAGTCCAGGCAATCACCCTTCCCTTTCCAGATAGGGACAACCAGTCAGTTGGGATGACACCCGTGGAAGTAAATGGAAGCAAAGATTGCATGCAATGCCAGAAGGACAGCCTTACCAGCAGCCTGGAAAAGTTCACGCTGGATAACACAGATTCCTGCAGCTTTCCTATCCTCAGTTCTTCTGTAAGCAGGACTACAGATGGTGTGTCACTAGCTCCGTAAACAAATGCTTCTTTATCTGCCCAAAGAACCCTCATAGCCATTATTCTTACTTCCTGGAGCAGACCGAAATTTCCATCACGCTGTGCACTGCGACTCCTCTCGATAATATCCAAGGTACTCTGGAAGGTGAAACACCTCCTTCTGGGAACAACGGCATCCCCAACACAATCTTCAGCAACCTTCAGGGTCTTGTCAAGGAAGGTCTGCCACATCACATTAGATCAGGCAGTTGCATCCAAGTCTGCAAGTTCCTCATGCAAACTGCATGCAGACTCATTCAAAACAGCTTGATTTTGGATTCTCCTCTTGGTGGTAACGTACTGGACCAAGGCTGAATCTTCAGAGTAGAAACAAGAAGTCTATGGTCAGAATTCACAAACTGGGCACTCCTGTAGTCCCTGCTGATCTGTAGGAGTCTCCAGTGTCTGCCCACAAACTTGTGATGTATCTCCTTCACCACACCACCAGTATTGGAGTACCAAGTCCAATGATGTGGCTCAGGGTACTTGAACCAGGATCCAGTGACCTTGCAAAGTTAAGGAACATGGACCCACTTTCACATGTCGCCAGACCCGTGGGGACCAACACAATCCACATATCCACACTGAAATGTGGCATTTATGAAGTTCCTTCCAGAGTAAGATCATCGTCATGCCAGAGAGATAATACATTACACACACAACCCTTATGGGCTGCCTCCGATTAGGACCCGAGTGCTGCCGTGCAGCGAGTGACGCCTCAAGACTAAACCAATCCTGATCCTTGCAGTATCTGGCCTGACCCCACTGGCTCCCCAGTGGTTTTGTCCCTACATAAGTAACTATTTATATTTGTAATTATTTTTTTGTTTATGACAATTATTTTACTGTTCTAATTGTCCTGGTAACTAGTAATCCATCCAGAATGTCCCCTGCTTTGTGCCCTGTGCTTCTTGGGGAGGTTTCAAAACCATCTAGGACCCCATTGAGTTGCCAGTAGCGGTGGGAGGATAGGTTATTTTGAAACATGTCAAATTTGAAATGTCTTTTCTCTTTGTGGTCATGCATCTCATTATATTACAGATTGTAGGGGGGAAGATCAAGTTAGAACTGAGTGATATCTACTGTAGATAGATTTAAGATCACAAATTATGTGTAAGCCAATGTACATTCCAAAAGTAGTGGACAAGAAATGGCAGGTTTAGGGGGAAATACAAGGCTTGCTATGGTTCCTGTCACTGCAGCTTGAGAAGAAATTGAGAAGAATTCTTGAGAAGAAATCAGGTTATTGGACTAAGCTCACTGAGACTTGACAACGTGATTTAGGAGTTTTACATTACATTAAATAAGATTAAAGTTGCTGCATCTTGAGAATAGGGTCCGTTTGGGTCATCAGCAACAGAATGTTTGCTTGGCTGCACACTGCAGCTGGTGTCCTACAAACCTATGAGCCCGTTCATCTATGTAATATGTACCACAAATATGTAATGCCTCACAGAGCGATATTTAAAACCTGGAGACAGCAGGGAGCATAAATCCTTGTGAAGGAAGGAGACCCAACATTGCTTCTTAACTTTAAAAATTAAATTAAATAGAAAGTGGTGCATTAACTATGCAAACATGCATGATTAGACAGTGGACTTTCTGAGATCAAAGGATTCTCAGCAATGATGCATAATGAACAGAATGAGCTGCCCTGGCCCTCTTCACTTTCATAGCTCACTATCAGAGCTTGTACTTCATTCATCTCTAAGGAAATCCGGCCTAGTCCACATGGTTTCCAGTACATCTCAATGCAATAAGCCACATCTAATGAGGAATTAAGCAGTTAAAGGCTCCAAAGCTGAATGCTACGCAAATGAAGATGGGAAAAAAGGGGATCGAAGTAATTTGTCAAACTATAGGACAATCAGTCTAACTTGTATAACTGGTAAAGTTATGGAGGCTATAATCAAAGAGAAAATGGTAGATTAC
>JAODKE010000047.1:17578258-17594200 GCA_026779605.1 Mormyrus hasselquistii | reverse complement strand
ACTAGATTTAAGGAAGCACTTCTTTACACAGCGTGTAGTCAGAGTATGGAATAGTCTTCCTGATAACGTAGTGCAAGGTGAATCCTTGGGTTCCTTTAAATCAGAGCTAGATAAGATTTTAACAACTCTGAGCTATTAGTTCTGTTCTCCCCAAGCAAGCTTGATGGGCCGAATGGCCTCCTCTCGTTTGTATAGTTCTTATGTTCTTAAGCTGGAAATGCTTTGGATGATGGATGCGATGAATCTATCAGCACTCCACTTTTCAAGGGGAATTGTGTGGTTCTGTGGGATAGGATTGTGATCAGAAAGTTGCTGGTTCAAATCCTAGTCATACTGCCATTGGGCCTCTGAACAAGTTCCAACAGCAATGCATTGGTCATAATTGTACCTGCAAGACAAAGGAGGGCAGTTGTCATGACCTACTCAGCCTATCCTCTTGTGTGCCACACCCCCCTTGTTACCTTAATTCCTGATTGTAATCACCTGTTTCCTGTTATGGTCTGCTTGTTTTGTGTATATTACTCTGCGTTCAAATCTGTTTCCCTAGGTCCGTCATTGACGTAGTTTGCTGTGTGCTCCCTTTTGTGGCTCACCTCTGTGAACCGAACGGCAAATCATCAGCTCAATGCAGGAGATGGTGATCTGGCTAAACCAGCCCCGAGGTCCGAGAGGACCCTGTAGCATTGACGTTAGCCAGCCGGGGGTGCGTTTCCCAGAACCATCGTTACTACAGTAACTCCGTTAGAAACGTGCGTGGTTCGAACTATGTAAGTATGACGCAGGTGTTTCCCGAAACCATAGTTCGAACCACAGAGGTAACGATACTGCGGACTTGCGTAGTACGATACATCATTAAACGACGCAGGTGTTCGAACAAACGTTCGAAAACACTGTCGTTAAGTTGTATAGTTCGAACTACAGCTCGTGAGCAGTAGTTAGAAGCGTAATTCCGGGTAAATACGTCAGCGATGGTGGAAAATGCAGTGTAGTAAGAGTATAGTCACCGTATAAGTAAGAAATGTAATAATAGGAATAATTTAGCTCTACGATCACATATAATGTGAAGTTTTCTGAAAATGTAATTTGAAACGTAATTGATTTGTGGGTCTCTCGTCATAAGTACGGTAACTGTCTGTAGTGAACAATAGGGACAATTCTCAGACTGCAAAGTATTGATTAGCACAGGGGTGGCTAATTTTATCCAGAAAGCGCTGTGCTTAGAGTAGAACGTAGAGGACTGATCAACTGAGGAGTTCGCACGACTGTGTTTGAGCAACTGATCGAACAGTTATCCCAAAAAAAAAAACCTGCAAACACACCGGCCCTTTCTGGATAAGATTGCTCACCCCTGTAGTGGCATATGCAGTTTGTGTGCATTGCTTGGTTAAAGATGTTGTGTACCTTGTGGTCATTGTGCCATAAGGTACACTTTGCCATACATAGTAAAAAAAAGAGAGAGAAATAATTAAAAAACATTAACAAAATAAAAAGAAAATAATAAAATAAAAATAATAATAACAAATCTGTCACGTCAGGCAGACAGGAAAGAGCTGGATCCCTGAATGCAGAACCTAGGTTTATTCTGGAAACATGGTACAACAATAGTTGGCAGGGAAATCCAAGAAGAGAGTCGAGTCCAGGTTCGTGGGTCGTTTACCAGGTGGGTCAGTCCTACATAGAGGACGAGACGAGTCGACGAGAGGAGGGGGAAGACGAGGCAAGCGGGTCCAGGAGGTAGGAGGAGGAAGGCAAGTCAGGCAGGCAGGAACGTGGGGAAAGGCAGAGACGACAGGGCAGGCGAGACAGCAGGGCAGGGCAAGTGGGAGAGACAAGATAATAGAACGCTCAGTAATGCACACTATCATGGCAACAATACTTCACAATGGTTAACTGGGAGTTCTTTGTTAAATAACTGGTCCCTTAATTGGCTATCGCCCGTGGCGATGTTGCCCCGCCCCATTAGGCGTGACAAAATCATTATCCCTTGTATGTGTACATGTGTGTATTTGTAGCCCTATGCAGGCCATTGGGTGATGTGCAGTTTCTTCGTTACACACATAACTTCAGAGGAACAACAGAGGCATGACGGCTGCCTCCCAGAGGCCGAGAGAGGCACCTGGGATGGCCCCATGGCTGGCCGGGAGGGGTGCTGTTGGTGGAAATCGGTGATCATAGAGGGGTCCAAGATGTCAGAGGCTGCTACCCAGGACTGCTCTTCAGGTCCGAAGCCTTCCCAGTCCACCAAATACTGCATCCCTCCGGCACATCAACGAGAATCTAGAAGGGCCCGAACTCGATAGACCTTGGAGCCATCCTGCAAGGTGCTCGGAGGAGGAACAGCAACTCCAGGGGAGGGGTGAGCTGGGCTGTTTCACACCGGCTTGAGCAGAGAGACGTGGAAAGTGGGGCAGATGCGGTACACCTTAGGCAGCTGAAGCCTGAATGTATTAGGTCCCACCTGTCGCTGGATCTTGAACGGTCCGATATACCGGGCCGACAGGTACACCCTCTGCCCCACTCGATAGGGCGGAGTGGGACCACGTTTTGGTCCTGGCAGCTTGGCGGGTCAGGGCTTGCTGGATACGACGCCACTTCTTGGGCCCCGCGGTAGCAGTCTTTAATTAGGGGTACATCTCCAGCAGTGGCCTCCCAGGGGAAGAGCAGAGGAGAGTACCCTAGAACACATTGAAAGGATGATAAGCGGGTTATGGGGCTCACCCGCATGTGTAGCCCACTCGGTGGGTTTATCCTTGCATAGGAGACGTAGAACTTTGGTCACTTCTTGATTGGTGTGTTCTGCCAAGCCGTTGGACTGCGGATGGTAGGCTGAAGAGAGACTAAGAATGATCTTTAGCTTATTACAAAGGGCCCGAAACACACAAGAGGCAAATTGAGGGCCTCGCGTGACAATATCATTTTCCCTTGTATGTGTCCGTTTGTGTATTTGTAGCCCTATGCAGGCCATTTCTTCGTTACACACATAACTTCAGAGGAACAACAGTCACCTTAGTAAAAAGTACAGCACTTTGATGAAGTACTCCTTATGCACTGACAGCTGTCACTTCCATAATGGAAAAGTAGAATGACACTACAGCGGTCAATACAAATCCATGCCTTTGTACTCGGTATGTGTCTGTGATGGTGACTATGGAAGTCCCAACTTCAGTAACTAACGTGCTACGTGCTGGGCTCCTACTCGGCTGTCGCCTGCGGGTCCCCCTGCCGTTGCCTCGTTGGCCGCCTGCGGTCCCGCCTCCGATGCCTTGTCACTTCCCTGCGGGTTCCCTCGCTCTGACTCGTCAGTAGACGGTGCCTATGCCTGCTATGGCTGCGCTGTTGCCTGCTGCGACCTCCCCTCCCTCCTTCTGCTCCCACCTCACCTTTGCTGGTGCCCCCTCCAGCTTCCTCCTCTGCACCGCCTTTGGTCCCTCCGACTTCCTCCTCTGCCCCATCGTTGTCCCTTCTTGCTCCTGCCTTGTGGTTGCCCCGGGGTCCCTCCAGCTTTGGCTGCTTGGTTGCCCGCGGCTCCCCCGGCTCCTACCTTTTGCCCGCTGGGGTTCCCTCAGGCTCCCCTTGTTCCTCTGCTCTTCGCCTTTCTGCCTCCTGCTTTTGTCTCTCCTGTTCCTGCTGCCTCCTCCGTTCCCTCCTAGTCCCTTTGTCCCTACTGCCTTTGCTCCTCATCCCCTGGTGTCTGCCGTGTTCATTTCTGGTCCTTTTGTGCCTCCATTTTCTGTTCTTTTGTTCCCTCTGTGTCTCCTTTTTTGGTTTTCTGTCTGCGTTTCCTGTCCATGTCAGATTCTGTCTTGGTTTCTGCCTCTGTCCTTGTTTTTTGTTTCCGTCCTGTTCCCTATGCCCAGTTGATGTTTTTGCTCTTGTTTTCCAGGTCCTGTGTCCCTGGTCTCATCTCCTTTGTTGCCTCCCCTGAGGCACGCCCGGAGTGCGCGCATTTGGGGGGGGGGGTTCTGTCATGACCTGCTCGTCCGATCCTCCTGTGTGCCACACCCCCCTTGTTACCTCATGTTAATTCCTGATTGTGATCACCTGTTGCCCGTTACTCTCTGCTTTCCTTGTGTATAGTAGTCCGCGTTCAAGTCTGTTTCCCTAAGTCTGTCATTGACGTAGTTTGCCATGTGCTCCCCTTTGTGCTGTCTGCTGATAATAAACCCCGTTTGGTCACAGTTATGGCTCTCTCACCTGCTTCCCCGCTCGCCCACATGCCGCACATCACAGCAGTGGAGTCCAGTAACATGCATGCATCTCTCTTTTAGCAAGGACATAATAAGATTTTTATTACAAGTTTGTGCTTAAACAAGTTATAATAATATTCCTGGCACAGCCCTGGAAATCATATTTAAGTGCGGTCTTTAGCTGAATAAGAAATAAGAAAGAGTAAAAGGGTCAGAAAATGATTTTTTTTCCTCAAATTGCCCTATTTCCATAAATATTACCACAAAGGAATGTTGTTCTCAGATGGTGAACAAACTGGGGGTGACAATCAGGAATGTGTACAAGCATTTTAAAGAAATGACACCCTACATATTGAATTCATTTTATACTTGATGGATGTCTAATGCAGAATGTAACAGCGGTGTGTCCTGCTGTAAACCAAAATGCTAGCTGTTGCATCTTCGTGATAGCAACCTCTTGATGTGGCCTGGTGTCAGGAGTTGGGCTGCTCTGCAGAGTGGGCTGCCATCTTGTCTACCCCAAAGAGGGAAGGAGTGACCCATCCGCAGGGTTACAGGGATTCGGGCCAGTAAGCGAGCCAGTAAGAAACAGTCTTTACCGAATACCACTGTCTTGCTTCACTGGCTCCCCATGTTAGTCCTTGTTGTGGATTTCGAACCTATGTCCTCTGAGTCAACACTGATTTCTGGGCCCTGATTTAAGAACTGACACCTTGGGATTTACCTGCCCAGCTTACATATGTACTACTCCATTGCCTACTGGAGCCAAATGTCTGTCTTCCGCTCCTGAACCCATTTCCAAAAAGCGTGTACATTTGGCTAGTACAGAAGAGACAGTTTTCACTTCACTGGCTACGTCTCCTGAGACAATTTCTCAAAAAATACAGGGTCTGCACCACAGCCTACTGTCTCCGAGGGTGTGTGTATATATATATTTAGGAAACCACCTCATTATCCATTAATTAAACCGTAAATCACTATGACACTGACAGATAGGCCCAATTATTCACATCACACATGGGTGAGCTTTTCCTCCATATCCTGTTTTTCCTGGAACCCAGTCCACGAGTACCATGGGTAACCTGTGATATTTTACAAACAAACAAATGATCTTAATTATCATTGTCATATTTGGTATGTTCTGTTGTATGACTTAGTATTATTTAACAAATGTTTTAATTACATTGGTCATTAATTTAAATATTTAGTTCTATTATAATTCTATTCTTCTAGACAGTGACATTTATGAAATGACTCACTTCATTTCCGGCCGTTGCCTGTATGTGTGAGGTTAGTGCAGGTTTGCACAGTACAAAAATGTGGTGAACTGACATGGACTGGCACCTTAACAGTACCTTGAGGTGGACTGGCGCCCCATCCATGGCGACCTCTGCCAGGTGAATTTTGGGATAGGTTCTGGATTACAGTTACTCTGCCGGAATGCATATTTACCTTCACTGTTATTCAGTTTTTCAGCTGACATAAAAAAAATACTCACTGTTACAGTTTTTAATTAAAATGCTGTTCCCAAAGGTTTCATGTGTTTATCAAGAGATTGCACTCTACTGAGATTATCACCATTAAAAATAAATCTCTCTAGGGCTGTTTTGTCCACACACATATCCCAGAAGATGTCACAATCAAATTACTATAGTCTTAAACATATTTTTCTCGAAAGCTTTGCAGACTCACGGTATAATATTATTATTTTATTTGCTACATTTTCAGCATGAATCTGATGAAATAATACAAAATTACTATTTGGTGATAGTTGCTACTACGAACTAGTCCCCTCCCACTCCAA
The DNA here is from genome assembly GCA_026779605.1 of Mormyrus hasselquistii. Taxonomy (NCBI): domain Eukaryota; kingdom Metazoa; phylum Chordata; class Actinopteri; order Osteoglossiformes; family Mormyridae; genus Mormyrus; species Mormyrus hasselquistii. The sequence goes on along the minus strand of JAODKE010000047.1, from coordinate 17,588,209 downwards.
AAAAAGAAGATTTGAGAAGTAAATCTTATTAATGGAGAGTCCAGCGACTAACTAGCACATGCATGAAATTCATTCCCCAAAGAGCAAAATTTCTGAACGAGATGAAAGGTTTAAAAATTACATTTTATATTTTGCTTTCTGCAGATTGTGACTTGGTCTTTGGTAGGATTTGGGTCTGCCTGTTTGTGGATTATGTTCTTGTTGTTGTATTTTTCAGAAGATAGACACTGACACAGATCACCTGGGGGGGCAGAGCCAAAGACCGTGGTTGGTAATTTTGGTGAGGGTCGGGCGATCAGCGTCGGCGAAGCAGGAGTCAATACAGATGAAACCGGACACAGGGAAAATTGCTTGAACTCAGGGCACAACACGAGGATCTCGCGCAGATCAACAAACCGGGTCACTAGATATAGAGTAGTGATCAACGAGCAACGGACAAAACCAGAAAAACGGGTCGAAAGGGCTAATCACCTAAGGGAAGGCCTATTGGTTGGAATCCCTGGGGGGCGTGGCTGGGATGACGATGAGGATTCCCTGGAGTGATCTATGACACTAGTAGCTTGTTTTAGAACAAGCTGTTCTTTTGGGTTCCTGTGAGTTTGCTCATTGTTTCTGTGTGTACTCAGCATTCATCGTTTTTTGTAAATTGTATATTGTTGCTTGTTGTGCTGTGGTAATTATTAATTAACAATACCATTATGCACTTCGGTGCTCTGTGTGCTTTTAGTTTAGATAAAGGTGGAACAGCTCAGTGGCTTTGCTTTATTTTAGAGCTAATTTGAACATTGTCAGAGATTATTTAAAAATATCAAGGTCTTTGCTGATTACTTTTACAATTAAATTAGGAAACAAACTCTGGGGGGCGCAGGGGGTAACATAAACACACAAGTGAATATTAAGATAGGATATTTAAGAACTCAAGCACAGGAAAGTGGAGTATTCTGGAGAACATGTTCTAAAGTAAAGTTATTTGCTCATTTTTGTTGTATTCAATCTACATCCATCAGTATTCCAAATGCTTGTTCAGTATAGGTTTGTGGTGAGCCTAGAAGCATTTCCCAGGCATGTGCTTACATCCATCCATCCATCCATCCATCCATCATCTTCTAACCACTTGTCCTGCTCAAGGTTACGGGGGCCTGGAGCCGATTCCAGGTAACACAAGGCAATATGCTGGGGTATACATTGAACAGGATGCCAGGCCATTGCAGGTCACGCCTACACACACACTGACACAACCATTAGCCCACCTGCATGTCTTTGGATTGTGGGCAAAAACCCACATGACATGGGGAGAGTATGCAGATCGCACACACACGCAGATCACACACATGCAGCACACACACGCAGAGCGCACACATGCAGAGCGCACACACGCAGAGCGGAGGTGGAGGCGGGAGAGCTGCTGCCCAGCTGTTAGGAAGCCACATGAAACTGAAGCAATGGAGGTCGAGTCGTAGTCCCGAGCTGGACCGCTGCGTGTGAACGTGCTGTGACTGAAAGGGGAAGCGTGAAAGCAGGCTGATTAGCTAATAACATTTACTGCAAATTTCATTTAATCCATTTGCAAAAGTGCTCTTTTAACGCAGCGTCATGCATCGTTAAATCCAGGAGACAGAGTTCCTAAATACACTAATCTTTCTCTGCTGACCTTGATCAGAACCAGTGGGCTTATTAGCGTAAGATTACATGTCTTTGTCGCTGGACAGAGCCCATGCCTGTCTCTCTCAGCTAAAAAAAAACTGAGGCAGTCCCATTTCACCCCTGGCCCATTTCTTCCACCCACGCTATGCCATGCTAACCTCTTTCTATTCAACACTAGCAGACCTTCTCTGACATACTCCTACAGTAGATCATGGTGGAGTCTGGATCCAAGGCCTGGTCCCTATGTTTAGAGCTGATCCCCTGCTCTGTATGCAGATTGTGTGACACGGCATACAGTCAGTGCCCTCGGCAATCACACCCATAAATAATTCATCCCACCCTCAAATTACCGCCTATTAGAGAACAATAATAGTTTTTTTTCTTTTCTGCCTGGCCTTCACTCTGCATTACTGTTATCAGCTTCCCTGTGCCGGTCCGGTCCGGATCGCTCCATTCTGGCTGCAATTACCCCACTGCTGCTTCCACATACAAAGGGATCGCCAGGCTGCAGGCATTTATTTGTCTATTAAGCATGCGTTCACTGGCATATGGCGCTGGCGCAGACTGTGCCACGCAAGGCGCGTGCCGCAGCTTCGCTAGCAGCCTAGGCTGAGCGTGTGCGCTACCGTTCAGTCCATCCAGTTAATCTCTCCTGATTGTGATCTCATTGCAATGAATAATGTGGTTCAGAATATGTTACTCGAGGTCTTTCTTTTCATTACCAAACTATAAAAAACTCACACATTTATACTAATTGTTCTGTATTTTGTAATTATTTTGAGATTTTATGAAAACAGAATATATTTGCTTTATTATATTATAATTATATTACTTTGATTAATCAGATCTGAGGTAATTGTTCAAGTGCTACAAATTAGTAATCATTGATTCATTGAAAATTAATTAATAATGAACAATGAACTTTCAATGGACAGCCATAGGTGGCCAAGCATGCTATCTCTGTGCCCTCACACCTCCAGGTTTCCGGGATTCATCCCCCCCTCGGCTCTCTATGTGTGGACTTTGCATATTCTCCTTGCGTCTGCACATGTTTTCTCCAGGTTGCATTTCACAAAACACTCCCAGGTACACTGGCATAAGACTATATGGATGCCATATGATTTAAATATCACTATGACCAGCGTCAGAAATTATTATAATTTAACTTATAATATAAATCTAACTTAAAATGAGTAATAATGTATAATAGGAAAAATGCTTTTACATCCATATATTTTCTGTTTTTATGGTCCAGCTATATGTTTTCAGGTTGTGGGGTAGATGTGTAAAAAGGTTAATTAAAGAAAAATCCCGCAGAAAAGTACAACAAAGACAGTGTAGAATAAGACCATACACAGCTAGTGCTTGTTTGGTGTTATGTGCTGCTCAGTAGGTCTGAGATCTGTGCCGGTGCTTGTAACGGCGTGGGTTTAAATCCCATAGCAGGCAGAGTAGTCTTATACTATGGTAGCACCCTGGCTATAAAGAAACTGTAAAATTGTTTAGTTTCAGGAAGGCTGAGCTCTTCTGCATTTTGGATGATGAGATAAGCCAAATATTTATACCAAATATTTCTGTGGACTGATTTCTGAGTCACAGCGACCAGCGGCGTTTCAGGAGTGATTCAATTTTCCTAGCTGCCCAAAATGCAGACCAAGCTTGACACTGTTTATCTCATTGAGCTGTGAGTGACAGTAATACACCAACAAAGCTACGTATTCTGGCTAAGAAAAAGCTAAAGTGAGATTTGAAAACAGACCTTGTCCTGTATGGCTGATAGTGGCGTCTGCAGAGTCCAACCTCAGCAAAGGTTTGGCGAGCTCAGCCCTTCAGGCCCCCAGCTCTCTGGTGGGAGTGTAACATATGGTAATGCCTATAGGCCTAACAGGGGCTTCGGCGTATGAATATTTGTGATCTCATTAGCGAATCACATTTCCATTTCTTTAGGGATTATTTCTACTAGGAAATACCAGAATCATAACAAGCCTTTCACAGCGTGCTCGAAAATGAAATGTAAAACACAAAGGACTTGGGAGTTACTAAATTGTGCTCTTATTCATAGAATAATATGAAATATGCAATATAGCATGTTCTCCATATAATATTCTGGCATGTTTGAATTTTATGCATAATTTCTCTGGCACATGGTAAGAGCATGGTGATGACGGTGGGCAGTGACTCCGCAGATGGTGAATGTATTAATCATCATTCTGATACAGTCATCCAGCAGTCTGGGGTAATAATGGTTTGATTGCCATTGTTTCCAGAATGCAGTTCATTTACAGTTTTGTGTTGGTGTTCTTTGGTTCACATAAAAACATCATAGGCTCATTGTCTTTTAGTGGGTTTACTGTGATATGTGCTTCCTTTTAAAGTAACAATGCATATGTTTTAATCACATAGCACGAGGTCCATAAAGCTGTGGTGCATCAAAGTAGAGCTCTATAAATTTTCAATGTGAGAGAGCTCACTGCTGTCTGCTTTAAATGTAGCCATCAAGAGTTGTTCTGAAATACTGGCCCTTTAAAAGGGGTAAATGCAGATCCGAAATTTTGACACAAATTGGAAGGGATTGACCGGAATGAAATCACCAGGATAAATCCTATAGCAGCAAATGGAAAGTTCAGCACTTCTGGCTGCAGTTGAGAGTTACATTTCTTTATACTTTCTTTATACTAGAGGCAATTATATGAAGTTTTCTGGGTATTTTTTTCCTGGTAATGAGGGTCACAGTATCTCTGCTTTGCCCAAGGTTGCTGAAGGACAACTTTGATATCCAGAGCGGATAATATTGCCAGATCTCACAAATTAATTAAGTTTTAGCTAATTGGGTCTTTCTGCTGATTTAAATCTGAAGGTGATATCTGGGACGTCCCACAGAGTGTTGGGGGCCTTCCTGCAGATCTGTGCCCCTTTGGAGGATTCAGAGGACGTTTACGCATGGTGCGCTTTGTACCTGCCGATGTCACCCACGAAACACATCAATCACACTCAAGGAAAAAACACACACATTCCCTCATGCTGAGACACTGATTTAGCCTTTTAAACCTACTATTATGCTCTGTTGGGATCTTCTCATAACCTCAGCTTCCTGTCAAAGTACATGTATAAAACTGATGTTAAGAACCCATTTATGTGTGTTTGAATAGTTTCTGCTGCAAGACAACCAGAGGGCACATTTTGCACTTTTCATATTGCTTCCTTATTAATTCAGTGTTGTTGCTGGTTATATATTTACTAATTTTTTTTCCTTGGAGCCACAGATAAATTAAAAACCTAAAAACTTCCCAATCTAAGAGCGGGTTTGCTAAACAGACTAAGTCACTTTCTCTGAGCAGCTCATACTCACACACTGAAACTGAAGCCTATTTCACTCATTTACTACTTAACATTCCTGCCGCCTGTTCATTATATTCCATTGTACAATCTTCCCAACAAATCAGGTGTTTAAAACTATGTCTTGAATTTTGATGTTTAGACTGTACTGGCTTTTACTGTCTTAAGTCTTGATATGTCATGTTTTACAGTATGTGTCTCACATATTTATATTGTAGCTAGGAATACCCATCGAGAAACACGGCAGCATGCTGTACTGACTGAAGTGTAAATAATCTAAATAGCTGTTGGTAGTTAGCAGCTATTGTGTTATTATTGTGCTGTTTGCTAATGTCATGTGTAGCACTTAATGCTAATTGTTGTAAATAATGTCTGTGTATGTGCCCACTGTGCAGTGTGTAAATAGTCAGGAGGGCCAGCATGAAGGGCAGTATGTGTGAGTGAGTGACTGGCATACATCAGTAAAGTCCATTTTTGTGTGCCATAATAATCTATTTAATGTTTTTTTTCACTATGACCAAAGAGAAAGGAAATTTCAAAACCACTGTATGACCCATCTATCACAGAGCTGAAATGACAATAAGGATACTGTGATGTGACTTTCATTTTCAACCGACCAATTGAGTTTAAAGATCTTTATACATGTCATGCCCAGTTCCATCCGATCCTCATGTGTGCCACGCCCACCTCATTACCTTGTGTGATTCCCCGATTGCGATCACCTGTTTCGTGTTACTGCCAGTTTGTCTTGTGTATTTAGTCCGCGTCTCGGTCCGTCTGCCCCAGATCCGTCATTATAATGTTACGTGTGTACTGCCCTGATCCCAGTAAAGTCCTCGTTGCCCATTCTCCTGCCTGCCTGTCTGCTTATTGGGCTGCTGCCCGCCCGTGCGACCCGCTCATCGTGACAATACACTTTATATTCAACTGGTCAGTTGAAACAACGATTTGGATTTTACTTTCTGGGCCTGAAATATCCAACTTTGTATAAGCAAGAGCTTCTCTTGGCAAATGATGTAAGTGGCTACAGTATATGATCAAAGTAATAAGTGTCTAGAAAGAATAGGTGTTTCACAAAGATTTACAGGCAAATGACGCAGCTGAGACCAGACCTTGTTGTGGCTTTATTTATTTAGTTTTTATTATTTCTTTCTCTTCCTTATAACTTTTTAATCATTACTTTTTGTATTTCTATATTTTTAGTACTTATTTTAACAATTTTTATCCTTCAACCTTGCCAAGCATGCTATCTCTGTGCCCTCACACAGTCTCGATTCATTGTCGGTGTACCAGTACATTCATGCATGTGACTAATAAAAATCTTCGGTCCTGAATCTTTTGTAAGCAGGACCCAGTTGCAGGTGTAAGGAGTAAGAATTTCACTGGCCAGTATGTTCAATACAGACTCCACATGCTGCTGTCTTATGGGCACATACCTGACCTGGGGAGGCTCACTGAGGAAGCCAGTGCCACCCACAGCTGCATTATGGGCACTTGTATTACCTGAAGAGGATCATTGAGGAAGCCACAAACAATTTGAGCAGGGGCAGACTTACCATAAGGCAAAGTAAAGGCAGTCACCTTGCCCCCCCCTAAAACTAGGCGCCCCATGAATACAGAATATACAGAAGTCACATTTATGGATATAAGATGGTGTGATCTGTTACTTGGATTTATAGCAACAGTTTTCAGGAAAGACAAATTTGCACCACCCCTCCTAACTGTAATGGACTATCCCTACTTAGAATCTTATCCCTCTCCAGCTTTCTTCTCACACTGGAGTGCAGCCCTAGGTTGCTGGTCGTTTCACTACCAAACTAACCGGCTTAAAGTTGCCAAAGAGAAGAAGAAAATGGTGCAAAGATACAAGATTAACATTGCAAGTCCTGTATCGGTGGACAAACTGCAAACAGACGTAGAGAGAACACAAATAAAAGAATGTGTTATACAAAAATTCAAGACTAACCTCAGGTTAGTGTAATGGCATCCTGGGCTATAGCCTATGGCCACGACGAAGAGGGAACGCTTCCACTGTGGCTGATCCATCCACTGGCGCGATACCCCCCCTTCCCCCAACCAGCAAATGTTTCCGACAGCTCTCCTGCCCCCACCCTGATCGGTAAGTGTTACTGCTGGCACCCCAATCCAGCATATTACTGATCATTTGTTTTTCGTTTGGTTCCAGAAAAAACACGAGTGGCGGCTTAACTACCCATGTCAATGTAGGGTGCCCAGAAAAGGTAGTTTGCTCCTAATTGTGGGCACACACCCAACTTGGGAGGCTCACTAAAGAAGAAAGTACCACTCATAGCATTATGGGTAGCTGACTGATATGATGAGGCTCGCAGGAATTCAGCTGCACACACCATTGCATTATGGGAGTGTAATCTACCTGGAGACACTCGCCATACGTCACTGTGAGGCCGGAGAGACCCAGCACAACACAGATGAATGATCATGACTCCGAGGTCATCTTTAAGAGACTCGCCGTCTCTTTCCGGACCCAGATATTTAATCGATAAATAATCTCTGCCTGGCTTTCCACTTCCAAGGGGTCATCTATCACACTGCACATTTGCTGAAGCTCTGAAGCTTCTGTGGGCATCATCAGAGTCTAAAAACCTGCGTCTAAATTTTTGGTGCCATTGTTTAATATTGCAGGCTTTAGAGACGCTGGCAATTACGTCAGCTGACAGTAATTCAATATGCAGCCGTAAGACACTCACACATCTCCGTCATCATCGGCCTCTTCATCATTCTTCCAACCCTCAGGTTAGGCTCAAGCTGCAGGATCGCCTTGTCACCGACCGCTGTTTTCCCTGTCCAGGGCAGGCATCTCCCAGCATTCCGGTTTTAGCAGAAAAGCACTAAAAACTTTGTATTTTAATTCACGTGTGATTAAGAATGATCCTTGTGTCAAGATACTCCTGACCTTTTTCCTATATCCTCCCTTTTTCAGCCATACGATGGATGAACATGAAGTCCCATGAACCCCAGTAAGTAGATCGGGGGGGTGGGGGTCACATGATTATAGGGAATACCTTAAAGTACATGGTTAAACCTGAAAGATGGCGGTGCTTTCACAGCGCCGTTCCCCACCCCCAACCGCCCTGTCATACTCGGACGCCTGTCATACTCCTGCACCCCGGCATCATTACTTTCTGTTTGTGTCTGTGGTAGCTGCCTTTCACACTATTCCAACTAATATCGTTCTGGCCAAATGTGACATTTAATTCTACAAAGCGCAGCCTCTCTGCCGGTGCTGTCTCTGCCTCATTATGCTGCATGGCCTTTAGGAACTCAAGACTTTAAAAAAAGAATGATGAGGAAAAAATCACATCAAAGAACCAAGGCGCTAGAATGGCTGAGTGACTGTCCCTGTTTAAAACGGTGGTACGGCACTGCCTGTGCGGGCATGTGGAGTGATGTATAAAAATCACATTAATAAAATAGCTGTGCAGAGCATTTCAAAAGGTATCTGCGCAAAGTATTTGCCATTTTGTGTACTGTTAAACACACAGTCTTACAAAATATTATGAAATGTCCAAAAATATGCTAAGGCGTGGTTACCAAATTGCCCTTATGTGCGCATATAGGTGTGTAAATGTGCCCTATGATGGGTTGGCGCCCCATTCTGGGTTGTTTCCTGCCTTACGCCATTAGCTTCAGACACTCCATGATTCTGAATAGGACAAGTGGTTACAGAAAGCGGATGGATGAACAGATGTTGAATCACGTTCTCCGTGCTAATGGATGCTGATCAAGACACTGCAGGGATGACCCCAGATTGTGGGTTTTTCAAGTGAAATTCCACAACAGTGAAGGGAAACAAGTGAAATCGACTCCTCTGATCTGCATGTGTGGCGTGTTGTGGTGTTTCACCTGCTACGGAAGTGCAACACCAAGGGCCAGAAAGGAAAAGGAAAAAAAAAATCTAATTAAGAAAGATCACAATGCTGGATGGGCCACCTGAGAATAAACATTATCTAAGAGAAACTTTCCATATACATAAGAACATAAGAAATATACAAATGAGAGGAGGCCATTCGGCCCATCAAGCTCGAATGTTGAAGATTGTTTCATAAAACAGAGTGTATTACAAAATCACAGTGACCACTGTAAATGTGTCACAAGTATAAATGTGAAATCAACGACTTCTTATAATATTATAATAGGAAGCTCCGTAACTGCGGGTTACGGCTTAGTGCTGGTGATTGGAGGGTTACTGGTTCAAATACCCTGGCTGGCACAGTGATGTTACCCTGGATGCCACCATTAACCCCAGTTGCCCCAGGGATACTGTCTGACCCTGCTGTCTAACTTGTATGTCACTTTGGACAAAAGCATCTACTAAATAAATGCAGCATATACTGCAACTATGAGATCAGTTAAATATGAACATATATTCAGAAAGTGCTGTTACTATTAGACTCAGAGGTAATCTTCAAGGTATTGATTTGTTGTCCGTTTCCTTTCCATTTGGCTCACTATCCCCGATATGCAATATGAATGCTCAGGCAGGCTGAGAAGATTTCCATTGATTCCAAATATGTATATGTATCTTCATCATAAATACAGCATATTTACTTTTGTACTCATCTCTGCACCGAAGGCTGTTATTTCTGTAAAAATCTTATTCCTGCTCAGTGCCTCCTAAAGGGAGATCTACAGAAAGTCTCCTACCATGGGTTCAAAAGCTGCAAAATGTACATGTCCCACCCAGATATATAACTGCCAGCCAATGGGCTGCTCGATCACTGAAAATCTCTCTGTGCCAATTGGATGCTTGCGACTCCCAGCCTAGATAAGTGTCTGCCGGCAGGCGAGCAGCCCATCTCTGGGAGATGATGACGTGCTGTTCATTCCAGCTGCCTAAAGCCACGCGCCCCACGCCCCACCCCCCCCCCCCCCCCCCCCCCCCACCCACACCCCCCTCCCCCCCCCCCCTCACCAGCGCCACCCGCCGCCCAC
>JAODKE010000047.1:17549634-17578158 GCA_026779605.1 Mormyrus hasselquistii | reverse complement strand
AACAACCCTTGCGCCAACGGAGGGTTGCCCACCCCCACCCGAGACAATGGTCCGCCGGCGGGCGGCGCGGCACACCCGGGGAGAGTATGCCGGGCTGTTCCTTCCCGCGGCATAAACCCCCCCCCCCCCCCCCCCCCACTGAAAATCTCCAGATGTTGCGTTGCAGAGCTCAGCTCAGGATGATGATCTGAGATAGAAACTGCAGTGTGTTCTGTAGGAAAGGTCTACGCTGACTAGGCCATTGAGATGCCCTTTGGCTTTCACTGGGAGCACAGAATCAACTGAAAATGTGAATTAATTAAAGATACAGAAGACCACGAATAAACAGAGTGTGTCTGCCATCAGCACATTCCTGAAGAGGCTGCAGGGAAATTATTTATAGATATCTACTCACCAGCTTCATTTTCTGAGAAAACCTGCACATCCTGTTTATTGTATCTAATAGGAAACAATAAGATGTTTCAAATATGTAATAAAAAAAGTTCTTTGCAGAAAGGCCATATGAAATACGCTCAGTGGGGATGAAGAAGAATTTCTTATAAATGATATGTCTTCCATTGGATTTCAAGTCCCCAGAAGATGCAGAGATTACACCTGTAATTGCAAATAACGTCATTGTGGCTGACTGTAGATGCTGGACATGAATTATATTAGTTTTTCCCTCCCTGAAGTCAAACATTAGATCCATAAATTCTATATTCAGTGAAGAGGTATGTATCTAAGTAATAGATGGTAGCTATGAAAGGAGATACATGCTGCAGCGTCCCCGATGCATTCGCTCCAGTTTTGCTGAGGAGATCATCTTTATTTTCACTTTTGCTCAGCAGAAGCAATACCAGAGGTGTAGAAAAATGGGCCACTGCTATGGACTGAGCCGAGAACATCAGTGCCAATGATATGAGGAGAAAATAACTGGAGAGAGGAGCAGTGGAGGAGTGAAGAGATGGTTTTGGAATATGGAAAAGCAGCATGCAAATGTAGACATGTCGTGAGCTTAGTCTGCGAAACAGGAGCTCTGCCTTCAAATATAGCATATATGTAGGAATGGAGATGTGGTGTGAGGTCTGTATGAACCTCTGGTGGATGTGGCAAGGCTGCTTCAGTCACCTTATGGAGACCATTCTTCTTCCAGGACCACATATCCAGCAGAGCGTTGTGGCAAATAGCACCCTCAATAGGAAACCACTCCAGCACAAGGCACAAACCCATAACTAACCCTGGGAGGACACACACACAAATTTGGGGAGGAGATGCGAACTCCATATACACACACACATGCACACACACGCAGAGCCAATCTGTGCCAGTCCGGAAAGCATAAATGCACAGGTGTTCCTGGTCAATGGGGCTGGTGTGGAAGCTGGGCACCTGCCACCAAGCGAATGTGCAGAAGGTAATCATGTATGCCTGAGCTGGGAATGCAGGAGGCCAGGCGTGGAGCGGCAGCTGCAGGTGCCTGATAATGACGCATCTCAGGCCACTGATGATGGAGGCAGAGGAGGCCACATCCACATGTGACAGCTCAGGCCGCCTGGACTCCACCGTTTGCAATGCAGCTTGAGCTATGCTTTAGAACCAGAAGTTCAGCAGGACACATCTGCACTGCATATCTTATTATAAAAAAGGTCGATTGAACTTTGATGTCAGTAGAATTGGCAACCTATGCTACCGATGAATGCTGTATTTAAATACTTCTTAGAGGATATGTAAACACCATGTTGCCATGGCAACTTTATTTTACCCACCAGCCGTCCATTAATTTTCCATTACTGCTTGTCCAGTAGTGCTATGGTGAGCCCTGGAACCTTATCCCAGAAAACCCAGAGGACAAAATCAGAATGTAACTGTGACCAACCTGTAGGTGGGGTGTGAACGTACAGCAAACCTGTAAGTATTCCCCAAGCCTGTCACTCCCCTGCTGAATAACACAGTTTGACTAGCTTAAGCTTAAGATGGTCATATCAGCTTATGATGGTCATTCTCGCAGGTTTAGCTGGCCACACCAGCATGACCGGACGCTGACTCACATATCTGAACCATCAAAGCTGGGACATGACCATCTAAGACTATCTTACTGTAGAACAACAAAAAACAGCTAAATCCAGCTACCAGCATAAGCTTATTTTTCACTTTTTCTGCAGGAACTGAACTCCATGTGCCTGCAAAGAAAATCAAGTACACGACACCATATTAATATAGATGTGCTTTATCTTGTGAAGATCTTGGTTGAGTCAAGCTACAGTATTGCAAGGAAGTTTTATGCTTAGTTTCAATGAGTGAATCTGCACAAAGGAAGATGAATGCAACATTCCTTTTAACAAGACAATTTCCACTTGGGCTTTAGATTCAACAGAGCTTGAAAAAATGTGTGGAGAAAAGATACTCCATTTAAAAAGGGTCTTTTTGAAAACAGTGTTTTAATGGACTCCCTGAAGTTCACGCTGAAAAGTAACTCTGCTGGATCTGTTGCGGGTCATTCATCAGAGACGTCCAGTCAATGTCTTTTAAATGGATTTTTATGGGATTTGACATTAAGGTTTTTTCTCTTCCTGGACCTGAACTACACTACTTCCCCAGCTTTACAACTGAGATTTTTGTAGGTGTAGATGAAACCAAAGTGTATGGTACTTAATATACTGAAGGCTAAGATTAAAATCAACTAATTTGGAATGAGAAGCACTGAGAATAATATAAATGCAAATAATTATTCCAGTCAGTTCAAAAAAGGGCAGGACACACGACTTATATGTTATTGAATGCAAATGTTATTAATCATAAAGAAATTGAAGCAGTAACATTGGGTTATTAAAATCCATGATCCGAGTTTAGTTTCATAGAATGATATTTCATTGATTGAAAAACCATTTAATTTTCTGGGTGGCAGTTGATTAGTCTGCAAATTGGGGAAAAAAACAAAGTGATACAGAAAATAGATTGATTTTTACTCGCATGGTGGTTCTTCTTTCTCTTTGGTACCCGTCCAATGTCATTCCGGGAGAAAGATAATATAAAAGAAAGGTCATATTTGCAGAATTTAATGGAGGCGACACTGAACAAAAATATGGCCATTTATCTTAACCAAGAAACATTCAAATTATTTTAGACATTTCTTTTGAAGGGGGGGAGGGCGGTTAATAGAGAGTATATTGGCCAGAATACCACGAGCTGAACTGGTAAAGCAAAAAGCACTAGGTGGGATTTTAACACAACCACAGGCAATTTGCAGGCATGGATATACAGTACCTGCCACTGATGACAATTTCCAAGGCTCCTACAGATGGAATATAACCTCTGGAAAATGTTGTGTAGTGCTTGTAAAAGTATAATTAATAAGACTTGCATTTTTCATTTTTACAAATCACAGTAATAATACTGTGTGTTTAAAGACATTTATTGCCAATAAACTTAGCTTTTTTTAGCAGGAATGCACTTTGAAAAGCAGTACAGTAAATATTAATAATTAATATTATAAAAGCTGAATAGTAATCCAAGTCTTCATCAAACATGACAGTTCCTGTCGTACGCCACTCTGTACTATTTCCCCATTTGGCCAGTAGGTGTTTCCTTGTATTTCTGTAAGACTCCTTGTTTTGGACCTTCGATAGTTGTTACTCTTTGCATCTAGTTTTGTAATTATGTCTTGTTTCACCTGTCTTCCTTGTGTCTCCAGTGTAGCCGTAATCTCTAGCGTTTGATTGATTGTGACTATCTTCACCTGTGCATAGCAGTAATTGCCCCACACCTGTCCCTTCTTGAAACCTTGTCCTGTGTATCTAAGTACCTGCTCATGCTCTGTTCCTGTCAGTCACTGTGAGTCTTGATAGTGCTGTGTGTTTTCTTCCTTTGTGTTACTTAAATGTGTTTCATCTAGTTGTTTCTTGCACGTGTTTCCTTGAGCCTAGTTTAAGTTTTTGTGACCTTCCAGCTTATCTTCAGACCCCTCGTGGTCCTTTTTATTTCAGTTCTGTTTTGTATCCTGTTTGTAATAAAAATTCCCTTGTTGTCAGTAAGTGGCATTGGGCTCATCGCTGATCATGCTGAATCATGACAAACATAGTAAAATAACATGCCAGCGGAGGGAATGCAGCATGTCAATGGAATAGTGACATTTACTGTTAAATATTAGACAATAAGATTAAGATCAGTTGTCCTATTCATCAACTGGAAAGAGAAACAATGGTTTTTTCCATTTTATTATAAATGCCATATCTTAGCAGAATAAGCATGCAAGTACGCTGCTTTAAAAGCAAGGTTTTTACAATGACACCCCCCCATCCTCTGTCCGCACCCAGAGATAAGTATGCAGAGGTGTGGGGGGGGGGGGATCCTTAACTCTTTGGCATAACTCTTTGAGGACTTCCTGACAGGTCTGCACTCCAGTGCTGCAGTGGTTTTGTTAGTATTAATGGTTTGCTGCAAATGGATGCTGGAAGTCAAATCTTCAGGTTCTTTGGGTCCAGACAGGACACATTTCAAGAATGTACATGCAGAAATAAAAAATAAAGACTATATGTTCTGTATAGTTTCTCAGATGATTCACGATGATCTCAGACACTACCTGAAGAATAAAGATTACTCCATGCTGTAATGACCGGCATGTTGGAGAGCGGGGAGGCAAGCGAGAGAGCCGTAAGTACAGGTATAACGTGGTTTATTCCAGGGAGACAGCACAAGGGGAGCACACACAAACTACGTCAATGACGGACCTGGGGAAAGAGACTAATATACACCGGACAAACCGAAGATAACAGGCAACAGGTGATTACAATCGGGGTAAGACGCGTAAGTAATGAGGGGGCGTGGCACAAGGATCGAACGAACAGGTCATGACACATGCACCCTGTGCATAGCTATTTCTCTGCATTTGGACCGAACTGTGATACTCTGTGGGCTTTTTTGGCCTCTATATGGTCCGAAATATTTAGTGATTTTTATTTTACTGTTTTACTGTTTACTGCAGAAACTGTGGAAAACAGTCCAAAGACATCTTTGCAGTTGAACCATGACAGACAGGGCAGGAATGGGAAAAGCCTGTGTACGCTGCATTAAGCAGCTTAAAATACACAGAGCGGTTTCCATAATTAGTCTAATCTTCATCAGATAGCTTCAGTTCCTCATAATTAAATCGGTGAATGACAAGATTAAATGAGGTGTAGCTAAAATAAACACGGAAGAAGAACAGAGGTAGGGATTACACAAACAACCTGTTAACCCATTGTAATGGAGAAGGTGTTTACCTGGTGGCTCTCTGTGGCGTAATCTGCCTGTCCTTCCACGCTATAAGAAAGGATCCTCCTACTCGTGTTAGAAAATCAAGGCTTCACTGGGGTATTAGGAATTCCACTGATATTAAGCCTTTTATCAAGGGAACATACATCTTGAGAAAACAGGGTCAGACAGTCCCTGGAGCAATTGAGGGTTAAGCCTTGCTCAGGGGCCCGTTGGTGACATCACTCTGTCAACCACAGGATTTGAACCAGCATCCTATATAGATAAGAGCTTCATTGTCACTATGCTGCAGTATACTAACATTTTGTTGACACCTCTTCTTGTACAGCAATGTTTAAACAATGATAAAAGAATAACATTGGAAAACACTGATTTAAGACAGAACAGTAAAACATATAATTCCAAAATAAAGTGTAGACAATGGACAGAACACTAACATGAAAACAAATATGAAAAATAAATATGTAGCTTTAAACTGGCAGTGTGTGTACAGTGCCTGTATTTGTGCTAAGTGGTGAGGAAGTGTGTGACAAAAATTACACTGACCTCCAGCTTTGTGTGTAACAGTCCTTAGATGGAGGGATGGATGGATGAAATAAAGAAAAGATTAAGCTACTAATAAGACAGCATGTCACAGTTAGCAATGTGAATGAAATTAGGAATTTATGGGGGTAGCATGGTCAATTCTGTTGTCTCACACTCCTAGGGTTGGGGGTTTGAATCCTGAGCCTGGTTTGTTTTGTATGTAGTGTGTGCGTATGAGCTTTTGGGATGGAATGGCATCCTGTCAGTTCCATCGTGCGGGCCGTGCATCCTGGGATAGACTCACTGAGACCCTGTACAAGCAAGTGCTCATGGAAGATAGATCCACGATAAAGAATGAAACCTGGAAAATGTGCACTATTTTTTACAAGTGGTTTTTGTCAAACTACCAGTGATATGTGCCTTTAAAACAAAATTTATGCTTTATTATCATGTGTCAATCATGTGTGTCAAGATAGAGTTGTATTTGTCATAGGCAATAAATCTCCCATGATTTTTATTAAGATGGTCTTCAGGTGACATGAAACAAATTTATCTATAGGGTGCAGTGCATTGTGGGAAAACTCCCCTGGCCTTCAGCTGGCAGATTCAGTTTCACTGGCTCTTGTCACCTCCCCCATGAGTCCATGGGGAGCTCAGTCTTCCTCTGGCTATTCTGGCTCTGTGGTGATGGAGCTTTTCTGCGGATCTTTGGTAGATACATAGGAATGGGCGTAAGGCTCTCTGACACCTGCTCACCATTTCTTGTGCTTGTAGCTGCTTTATTTATTAACGTGAGCTCTGTTACTTCCTGGCTATACGTGAAGCAGGCAGGAACATTAATCTAACTCTGCCTCTAAGCACCAAATTCAATTTCAAACACGGCAAGTGGTCCTCTCCGAGACCGACATAACAATAATTATATCCGGCAAAGGTTTTCCCTCCAATCCGGTTTAGCGTCCTGCTTTGTTCACAACACTCACAGCCTCCGCGGACCCCGTCTGCTTTTCGCTGAGGAAAATGACAATGCACTTGTCAGAGCCTTGTCTCCTGTTAGATGACAGTATGAATGTCCTTGCTTGGAGTGTTTCTCTCTTTCTCTCCACTAGGCTCAGAACTGGGCTGTAAGTATCCTACCAGTCTGTGTAAGTAACATTTTCGATTTCTCAATTTGATATTGGGACACCTGTTTGCAGGCATATTTCGATGACAACCAATTGACAATTGCAGTATGGTCCGTTAAATTTTTCGCAAAAGAGAAAATATTCCCAGTTAATGATTTACAATATACAATATATAACCTACACAATAATACAACCATTTTGATCAGAATGTAATCTTTGCTTTTAAAGTTTATCGGCTGTGGTTAGTTTTAATACAAATTGCTTTTATGGCAATCAAAGTCACCGCTTATATCAGAATTACAGCAGAAAAATTAAACGGGAAATTGTTGACACCCACAGACCGTAATTACGGAGGGAAAATATCATTGGTTCAAACTGCTTGCATTTCATGCCCGCTAGCTTGGATTGTTTATGGCAGCAGGTTAACATTGCAAATAATAAGATGACATTTAAGCAGACAAGCTCTCCTGCTTCTGAAAACACTGCAGACTTTCCTTGGGCTATAGCCAATAAAATATTGTAGAGCTAGCCATGCGAACAGTACCTAATTATACAGAAATCGTCAATCCACTGACGTTATTGACAGCACACTTCCGATCATTATATAAAATAACTAAAAATTATCGTCAGCCCTACGGCCGTGGAAACGCATTAATTGCCACCCGAGGTGTGTCCTCCTATCTGTGGACGTGGGAAAAGAGGCAATAAACGATGTACGGTACGTGTCGTTGCATTTTCCTCCAATTTGGAAATTAATTACTATTAGGTAATTTTAACAAATCGTTGGCAGCGAGTGCATATGCATTCTTAGGTATATGTATATATCTATGTAGATCTGTGCTGATGTAGGTGCTTGGGCGTGTATGGGTGTTTGTGTGAGTGCTTGGGCGTGTATGGGTGTTTGTGTGAGTATGTGTGTGGTCCTTTGGTCATTTACGCACACGAAAAGAATGAACTAGCACAAGCAGTTAGCCCCGCTATTAACTAATTTACTGTACTGTTACTGAACAGGAATAAAATGGAGACCGCAACTAAGTTCGCGCCATGCGTGCCCACGTACTACCATGGAAACAATAAGCTAATGGCTGCCCACTTGTAACATTATAAATAGATTAATGAAATCAACTAAATAAGAATTAACGTTACTAAATATTGAACACTCGAGGGGCCTTTTGTACAATATAATCGGCGTTGTGTTCGGTTTCAGTTATCTGCCCTAATTTACGCGTTCATTCATTTTCTTGTATTCAGAAGCAGTTTGTTTTTTCCCCTTTATACTTTAGCAAGATGTTTGACCGCCTCACAATAAACTGCACCTCCATTTCCAATGTCCATCTGCTGCCGTAGGTATTCTCACAAGGTTGCTAGTGTAAGACTTTACCGACCTTGTGTGTATGCTCCTGTACATGTCCTTGGACCTGTTATGTGGGTTGAGCTGATGACGACCGATCCAAAAAATGAAAAGAGCAGGTGTGCCCATGCTTATACAAGATGATTCTGCTGGACTAGGTATTTTGTAGGAACATTTGTGAGAACAGAATTGCCTTCGTGGAGCAGTCAGGGACATCAGCATTTTTGAAAGATGGACTTATTGGAGGAGCAAATGTCAGCACCACAGAGTTTGCATGTGTTATATTGAAGGTAGGAATGAATCAGCAGGTAGAAAAATAAAGATTAAGCTGATCAGGGCTACAACTTACACATTTTTCCTGTTAGCCAACTGGTCTTTTTCATAAAAAATGTAGTCTGACATGCATTTTTTACTAGCCAGTGGGATAGTGTACAGTTTATTTGTACTTGCCCTTCATCTAAATTACTCCAGCCCTGAAGCTGACTTTTTAAATGATGTGCGATGTGGCCATTGCTGAGATTTGGCACAAGTCCCTTCATGCTCAGGACATTTTATAACTGTGACATCGAAAGCATCCTAACTGGATTGATCACCACCTTAAGCAGAGTCATAAATGATTCAACAATGGCAGCTCCACTGGCATTGCGACTCTGCTCATGATTGTGGACCTTAGTGTGGTTTTGGACACAGTTGGCCATGCTACCTTATCAGATAGACTCCAAATTGATGTTAGGCTGTGTGGAATGGAGGTAAAGTAGTTTAAATAGTATTGGACTAATTGCTAAGTATCCAATACAGTAGCTGCACTCCATCATCTATGTCACCAGTCAAATATGGAGTACCACAAGGATCAGTTCTTGGTCCTTTATTGTTTTCTCTCTTCTTGCTGCCATTAGGTAATATAATGCGGAAGCATAATGCTAATTATCACTCCTATGCTGATGACACCCAAATACACATTTCAGTTACATCTAATGACATTGCATCTATGGTCACTTTAGCTAATTGCTTTAATGAAAGTAAGACTTGGATGAGTGAAAACATTTTGTCACTAAAAGCGGAGAAAATTGAGGTTCTGATGTTTGGAGGCAAGTCCATGGATAGGAATGATACAATCTCCTCACTCCGCTCTGATAGGTTGAACTTTTCCTTACATACGTTACATACAAGCCTCTCATTCAAATCACAAAATGAAAGGGGTACATCCTACATTTTTTGCAATAAATATTATGATATTAATAAAGAAAAAACTAGTTAAAATTTTACCCAAAATAAACCATAGCAAAACAGAACTTATCTAAGACAGTCTGTCAAATACGTTGGTGGCATTGCTGTTAGTTTTTCCAACAGTCACAAAACAATAATGACAAATATTCTGCTTTTGCTCAGTAGCGTCTCTGTGAAATCCAAAATATTTACATACTGTAGAAGACAGATGCCTTCTGGTGAACCATTCTTTTTTGCTTTTCTCCTCATAAAATACCTCCTTTTATCACGGAGGATCACCTCTTGCTCAACAAATTTTATCATGAAGATCTACAGGAGAGCATTGCTTCTGAAAATACAGTTGTACGGCCATGTCCGCAAGTGATACATTGCAAGACCTACCGCTGTTAGCCGGAACCGCGGATAATAGCAAACTATCTGTGGATCCCATATATAGCATGATTGTCATCTACTTACTTCTGGCAACTGTTAAATTATGCACAGTAAAACATTACCAACACAACATTAAATACAGTAATAATAAAGTACATTACATATTAATTAGAACTGTACAGTACTGTATTCTCTAAAATGAAATGGATTAACGTTTTGCCTCATTCTCAAGAAATGATATGGCAATGAAAGAATATTATGTATCAAGGAATGACAGAGCAATGAAAATAATAATAATAATTGAACTTTGAGGCAAAATCATTCTTTTTATACCCCTCAATGGAAAAAAGAACAATATATATATATATGCTACAGTTATACATTTTACAATCAAAAAATATTGTACCTGTACATGATCTGTAATGAGAAAAATTAATTTGCTTAAAAATATCTTAGCCCATTGTAGGTACTCTGCAGCTAACAGCCTCTACTCACTTAATGTATGGTTTGAGACTTATGAACTGTTTCTGAAGTTTTGAGGTTTGTTTTTGGAGTACAGTAAATCGCAGATACGCCTATTGAAACCACAGGTACAGGGTTTCCACTGTACTGCCAAAACACTGTATATCGCAATATACTGTCAGGACAGTACAATGATATGAAAAGTTAGATACCGCCAAAGCCTAATCTAAACCCAGAAGACTGTCGCAGTTATTGTAATTTGAGAACTATATGCGCATAACATGCAATGTTGACATTAACATAGCACATGTTACAGATCTACTATTTATTATTACTCTTTATTAGGTAATGCTTTACATTAACTACACCTTCATAATGCTTTATATTGCATTCAATAAACCTTCAGTACAACTTCATAATGTATTCATTAAGCATTCATAAAACATCATAAACATAATGCATGTATACCTTTACATCTTAACATCCCTTAACAGCTGTAATATACTAATAACACATATTATATATACTGTAATAACAAACATTATAATTGTATAATCATGTAATGTTTGTTATTAATGTATATTAAGGGATGTTAGGATGTTAAAGTGTACTTGCATGCTGCTTATGAATGCATTATGAAGGTGCACTTACTGTAAAGCATTACCTTTTATTATTATATGCTGTATATTACCTTTTTTATTTAATTTGATTTTAATATTGAAATACAGGACACAGTGCAGCCTCAGGGGGTTCCATTCTAGCCCAGGGTCTGAATGCATTTTCTCTAGGGTTCCAAGGTGTGCGGTACAGTATGGGTACCTGTCTGTAAACAGCTTGTAATGCAGTATTTCTCAAGTCGGTCTTCAGCAACCCCAATTTTTGTTCCCTCCCAGCATCCAACAATGTGGACCGTCGGAAGTTCCCAGAGGACCGGCCTGAGAAACACTGTGCCCTCAGACAGACTGGTGTCTCATGCTAGCTCTCTGTCTACTGCTTTGTTCCTGCTACCTGGAATGTGCGACAGGCCCATCAAGACCCTGCACTGGATGATGGTAGCATAAAAAGGATGGATGGAAGGAGGGATGGATGGATGCATGGATGATAGATGGATAGTGAGAGGGAGAGATGAAATAGATGGATGATGACAATGTAAACCTCGGAATGGCAAGCATAAACAGTGAGATCTGAAAAGAATGGATTGAGCTGGCTGGTTATTGGCGTAAATTTAGACGCCCAGGAAAAGGGACATTGTGTGTGAAATGGAACAAGCGATAGCAATTCCCGCGCTGTCCGGGTGGCCCAGCGCCTGAGTGGGACGTGCCAAGCAGGGTGGGCACAGGGGACGCTCTAGAGCAGCGCTACTCAATTATTTTTCCCTAAAGCTTAAATTTCATAAACCACACAACAGCCATGGTCCATGGGGTGGGGAGAGGGGGAGGGGGGAAGGGTAGCAGGAATTTCCCAAGATAAATTTCGCCAATGGGGGGGGCGTTCTGGGTTCGCCATTTGAGTACCCGTGCTGTAGAATCCCACCAATATAATTTCATATCACGTGTATGGACTGTATAGCAGTACTCTTTCTCTCTCACTATCTCTCGTTGAGCTAGGAAGTGTGTGTGTGTGTGTGTGTGTGTGTGATGTGCGGGGAGGGTGTGGGTGTTTAGAGACAGGGGCAAGGTCAGGAGACGCACCCCTCTATGCACCTACAATTAAGTATAAATGGCATAAAGCCAGCTCCAGCAAGGAGAAAAGGAGCTGTGACCTGAGGCTGATGGCTGTGAGGGGAGCAGTGACCCATAGCTGGTGGCTGCATGGGGAGCAGTGACCCGGAGATGGCAGGTGTGTTGGGAGCAGTGACCTAGAGCTGATGGCCCGCGTGAGAAGCAATGACCCGGGACTGACAGATGCGTGGGGAGCAGTGACCCAGAGCCAAGAACTGCGTGGGAAGCAGTGACTCGGAACAGGCGGCTGCATGGGGAGCAGTGACCCAGAGCAGAAGCCTGAGTGGGGAGCAGTGACCCGGAGGAGGAGGCTGCAAGGGGAGCAATGATCCAGAGAAGGAGGCTGTGTGGAGAGCAGTGACATGGAGCTGGCAACTGTGTGGGGCGCAGTGACCCAGAGCAGAAGGCTGTGTGGGGAGCAGTAACCTGAAGCTTGTAGCTGCGTGAAAAGCAATAATCCAGAGCAGGCAGCTGTGTGGTGAGCAGTGACCCAAAGCTGTTGGCTGCATGGGCAGCAGTGACCAGGAGCTCACAGCTGTGCAAGGTGCAGTGACCCAGAGCAGGCATCTGTGTGCAGCAGTGACACGGAGCACATGTGGCTGTGGGGGGGGGGCGGCACTGACACAGAGCGGGAAGTTGCATGAGGGACAGTGACCTGGAGCTCAAAGCTGTGTGGACAGCAGTGACCCAAAGCTAACAACTGCATGGGGAGCAGTGACAGAAAGCGAACAGCTGCGTGAGAAGCAATGATCCGGAGCTTACAGCTGCATGGGGAGCAGTGACACAGAGCAGGCAGCTGTGTGGGGAGCAGTGACCCAAAGCTGACAGCTGCATGGGTTGCAGTGACATGGAGTTTGCAGCTGCATGAGGAGCAGTGACCCAGAGCAGGCAACTGTGTGGGAAGAAGTGACATGGAGCATGTGGCTGCGTAGGGAGCAGTGACATGGAGCTGACCTGCATGGGAAGCATTGACGTGGATCATATGGCTGCATGAGGAGTAGTGACCTGAAGTATGTGCTTGTGTGGGGAGCAGTGACCTGGAGCATGTGGCTGCATGGGGAGCGGTGACCCAGATCAGGCAGCTGCGTGGGGAGCAGTGACCTAGGGCAGGTATCTGTGTGGGAGCAGTGACCCGGAGTTAACCTGCATGGGGAGCAGTGACCCGGAGTTAACCTGCATGGTGAGCAGTGACCTGGAGCACGTGACTGCATGGGGAGCAGTGACCCAGATCAGGCAGCTGCGTGGGGAGCAGTAACCTAGGACAGGTGTCTGTGTGGGAGCAGTCACCCGGAGTTAACCTGAATGGGGAGCAGTGACCTGGAGCACTTGGCTGCATGGGGAACAGTGACCCAGATCAGGCAGCTGCGTGGGGAGCAGTGACCTAGGGCAGGTGTCTGTGTGGGAGCAGTGACCCGGAGTTAACCTGCATGGGGAGCAGTGACCCGGAGTTAACCTGCATGGTGAGCAGTGACCTGGAGCACGTGGCTGCATGGGGAGCAGTGACCCAGATCAGGCAGCTGCATGGGGAGCAGTGACCTAGGGCAGGTGTCTGTGTGGGAGCAGTGACCCGGAGTTAACCTGCATGGGGAGCAGTGACCTGGAGCTGACCTGCATGGGATCCCTTTAAGGTTGCAAGCAATGCAGTTTCACCCCCTCAATGCATCTTTAGGATACAAATATAATCATTCCACTCCAGCCTCTATTTCACAACCTGGAAAACCAGACTATTCACAGTCTGCTGTTTATGGGCAGAGATTTAGGAAGTATTTAAAAAAGTCTCTATTGAGTATTATCACTCCTGGATATAAGCATAAACTATGGCAATGCAGATTTTTTTCCTTTAAAAACTGGTAATCCAGACCTTCCCAAACACCCACTGTACCTTTATCCACCTGAATGTGTCTCGTGCAACTCCGTACCCACATTTGTGTTAGCTTAGGGTAGAAAGCCCTAGACAGGGCCACTGTGTATGTGGGTTTTTGCTGCAACTCTCTTATTAGATTACTAATTAGCGGACTGATTGGCTGAAGAGTCCTCTCACTTGGGTTTCAACAGCTGACCTAAAGGTTATCCAAAAAACCTACATCTGCATCCCTTTGTGGTTTAGGGTCAGCAGAATGGATTCCCTTCCTCTTGTCAAGGTTACATTTTTTATTTGGTTGGAGAAAATTTGCTATCTTTCATAGCATATATTGGATGTTGAGTGGTGTGCCACAGAGACTTATAGCATATGGCTTGTACTTTTTCTGCTTTCCCTCACTCTAGTTGTTGAACCTCTCTTTCCTTATTTTCTCCTAGAAGCTCTATTTATATTCCTCCTGCAGACCACTGACAGACCTCTTTTTCCCCTTTCCGGGTTCAGACCTCACCCACTGCTGCCTTTCTGTCTGCCTCTGCCCTTTACACACAAAAGCATACAATGTCATTAGCATCATGCTTACCAATGCAGTTGACCGGAGCCAAGGGCAGCTCAAGGTCAATATCCACAGCAGCCAACTGATAAAATGTAGTTTACAAGTCACAGTTCTTCAGACATGATCCACATCTCATCTCTTGGAGGGCTTGCCAGCATTTAGTCAGAAATTAGAAATGATTCTAGAGTAAAATGGAAGAAGAAATGTTACCAAGCATGCTTGTCATTTCCACTTTCACTTTTAATTCACACAATTTAATCATTCCTTCTCTGGGTCATAACCCCTTCCCAACGCAGTGTTGGTGTGTGTGTGTGTGTGTGTGTGTGTGTGTGTGTGTGTGCGTGTTTGTGGCATTTGCATTTCCGATAGTCACCAGTCTCTGAAGACCTTGACCTTTTTGAAAGGAGTAAACATCACAGCATCTCAGTGGTAAAGTTCAAGAAACATCTTTGAAAAATGTCACTGTTTTCCTGCAAAGTGCTGAGGTACCGGAATCAAAAGCGAAAGTGTTTTGTGGCCACCTCATGTCAGGCCAACACCACCTAGCCTAGACAGCGCCACTTTCTGTTTCCTAAGGAGTAACACAGCTGATAGATTTCTCCTAAAAATCAACACTGCACGTTTTCTGGCTAGTATATTTTCCCCAAAATGCAGCCTCGATTAGTCCTTAGTATTCAATACTGACTCACATAAGACATTCTCTTATGTAAAGACAGTAAAGCAACTTCTCTTTCAGCTATAGTGCCATAGATAGTTACAATATCAATGACATGCACATATATTGGTACACACAGGTGTTTTATAGAACAAATAAAAAGACTGATGATGCTACAATCTGGGGAGGCGGGTTCCTGCACCCAGTCATCGAAAATCATATTTATGGTTAGATTACTCAATTTGTTAATTTTATATTTAATTTTTAGGTTTTCCCCAGCTCTGATAAATGCTATATTTTATATTTATTCCTGCAATGTTATATTTATGAGGAACACCACTTTCTCTCGTGCAGCAGTCAAGCAGCTACTGCATGAAGGGAATAAGCAATTCTCGAGCCATTGATGTCAACCTATCAGCTGTTTCGGCACCTGTTAAGGTTGCACTTAAGAAGCTCTCCCTTAAGCAATCTCTTAAGAGACTGTTTGGGAAAGATATGTAGGAAAACAAACACCTTTCATAAGATATAGTCAGCGTTATCGGGGTTGGTCCATTTGGGGTTTAGCCTTGGTCAGTTCTGGGAATAAAAATAATATATTTCAATACCAGACAAAATTAGGGGTAATAATCCATCCATTCTTTTTTTACCAGTTTATTCTAATCAGAGTCACAAGGATAGGTTAAAAAATGCAATTATACATTACTATAAAATGGGTATAAGAATTGCCACATTTGGGATGGTGAACAAATTTGCGTGATGGGGGTGGAATCAGGACTGTTGTCTCGTGATGAAAATTGGGGAACTGGACCATGGTTTAAGTAACTTTCTCCTGGGCCTGGGAAGTACGCAGGCTTGGATGGAATGGGAGCTGGCATTTGCAGTTTACTGTAGCTAGCTGCGGGAGAGCAATCAGTACAATAGGCAGCCATTTTGGTGTAGGACCTATTGTAGTTTTATTGTGGCAAACAATGGAACACCCCCCTTACTCTGCTATTTTAATTATAGTATTTTTTATAGGTTTTATTTAGCAGACTGTAATTATGCTGGTTTATGCCATTTTATTTTGTTATGCTTTATTTTATTTCATATTTCCTTGTTTAGCCCACTACTGTTGTCATCTGACTCTACCTGAGAGAGTCCAATCTTGGCATCTGTAGGGCAGCTAAGGGGTCCTAAAAAATCACTTAGGAGCTGCCTGAGTTTGCGCTGTACTGTAATTGCTGGGGGAAACACAAATAAAACCTTTCTGTTTCTAACTCAATCATGCCGGCAGGTTTTCTTGTTTTCACGCCACGTACACAGCAGTTGCGGCAGAACAGGGGAAACCAGGGTAATAACAGGCACCAGGTGCACAGATGAGAAGTCTGAAGCGAAACAGGAGTCTTGCAATTAGTTAAAGCTACCAAACACTGCACATAACAACCGGCTTTCCTCACTGTCTCACACCAGCTCCTGTAGGGCATTTATGATCCAGAAAGAAAGAGGACACTGAGAATGTGCTACTAAGTTAAATTAATGAAAAGTTAATGCAGAGATTTCTCCACAGACGCCGTGAAGCTAGGAATAAACAGAAGGATATAGGTACACCAAGCCCCATTTGGAGATACCAGATGTGCCGGCACTGAAAATGAGCTTCACGGATACTGTCAGGGTGGATGTTGCGAAATTGGTGTCATGTCACTTTAAGGAGAGAGCCTGTCATGGAGATGCAGTGGGATGCTGCCTATTAGGTGAGAGGAGGAATAACAAAACACAATGATGAAAGCTGATGCAAATAGCAGAGTTTTAAAATTCACGGAATAACATTAAATCGACCGCAGGGAGCCGATCGGGACAATTGGTGCATTTGTAAACACAATTAGATAGGTGAATTGTCCCCTCTCCATTTCCACAAGCTGACCTTGGTGACCATCTGTGGCCTGTGCAGTGTTTTAGGCTGCCTCGAACATGAGGCTACCGTGTGAATTAGCGGCCACAGCATCAGCTGCTACCTTCAAACCGCAGCGAGGGATTTACCTTTGATAACCCCAAGCCTTTCCTGCTGTAACAGGGACATGCCTGTTTGTTTAAAGGACGAGGGATATTTAAAAACACCTCGTACCCAGCCTGCTCCGGTTGCCCCACACACTAATGTGGGTGATAGCTGCTTCTAGCTGGCGGTCGTGTGTCTGGCACCACCCCTTACTCTGTGTAACCTCACAACAAAACCCTTTTTTTACTCCCTCATATGGAGAAGGGCCTCAAAAAGCAAAGGTCATAAAGTTTAGGCATTATTTTAAGCACGTATTTTTCTAAACTGTTCTCTCTAGTAGGGAAAGCCGTCAATGAAAAACTCAAGATTTACACAAGAAAAGCTTCCACATTTTTTTGGCTATCTGCTCTGGAGTCAGATAATATATTAGTTTCTACTCAGTTTACAGTGACAATTCCTGGTTGACTGCGAGCATCATTTGGGGCTGAGCTGCAAAGGTTAAAAACATCCAGCTGAATGACAGTCTCAGCAAATCAGACTGCTGCTCAGCCTACAGGACCATATGAGACCGAAAGATGATTATATGCGCCATGCTTGTAAGAGGCTGTTTGAAGCATTGTTTGTTTTCAAAAGCATAAGAGACAGGGAGGGTCACTTTGATTTTGCCATGGATAGGCTTTGGCATTTAAGGTGTGCCATGTCAGTGTCATTCTAATCAATTATTAAAGGTACACCACCATTTTTTATTCATTATGATATCTGCCAACCGATCGCCATCTCAAATGCTGGACCCATGCTTTGAAACCTCCCTGCCATTATGGAATATTAGCAAGATCTTTTTCAAGTGTAGGGTCAGTCAGCTGGAAGATATGAATATTCAGACTAAGGCTATAGTACTTTCAGGTAACGTAGCCCCTGAGGACCAGCTGTGTCAGTGATGATTAGAGTTACTACTGTGGTTAGCTGGAAACTTGCATTTGCATGAGTTTGGATTCTGTTGATGTTATTATCATGCTGTTGACTGGTTTTGTATTCAAAAGGAGACAGTACAGACAGACAAGAGAATTTTATCTAAACTCTCAGTAGTAGGCTTGACAGCCATTCAGGAAGAGCCATGTTAATCTGTTGCTCTTGAACCCCTCCCATCAATGCTGAAACTCCCAATCAGGAAGAGCTATGCTAATCTTGTTCCTATTATTGACATGTATCTGTCGGGAGATGTATATGGTGGACATGACTTTAGAAGAGGGTTTTCCATTGTGTCTGGGTACATTAAAACTAAACAGATTCTCTCAGCAAGCTCCCTGTGGTGTGGAGCAGACCCCCAGCTGGGGAAGGTGGAGGAGCCAAGCTGCTCATTGACATCACTCTTCTGCAGGCCTGGAAGGGGCATATTTAAATATTTCCCTTAGAAACCACATTATATTCTCTGTAAAATGTTACACTTCAGGTGTGACAGCCAATTCACACCCCCCTCATTCTCCCCCACACACGCGCCCGCTCACCCTTTGATTCTCCTGCTCTAGCAATGGCATTGATGCAGGTCACGCTCCTGTGATTCACTCTCTATTAGGGGATTAAAAATCAATTAGGAAGGAATCCGTGCATTGGTGTGATCATAGGCTGGGGGAATGTCCCATTCATCACACAGTCACCTGCTGCAGTTGCCTGGTAACTAGGCTTGGGTATCGTTTGGATTTTTTTCTGATACCGGTGCTAAAATAATACTTTTAAAATGGAACTGGTGCCTGAACGGTACTTTAATGTTTGGGTCTCTTGATTCGTCCATACATCTATTGGTTTAAGTAACTTTCTCCTGGGCCTGGGAAGTACGCGGGCTTGTATTATTATTACTTTTTATTTTGTTTACCTGAATTTGTAACTATGCTTTTTTAGGATGATGGTTGTATTTTGTGTTTGCCACGCAGGTTCTTTGCATAACTAATTGACAGTAGACATGTTTGCAAGTCCCACCCCAAAGTACTAAAGGAATACCCCCCAGCAGGTTTGGTACGTCAGTACTGGTACTGGACCAGAAATCAGTGGGAAAATGGTAGTACCAATTTTTTAGTACCAAAAGTCTGGTGCCTGGTGCAGTCTCCCATGGTGTGATAGTGTGAGTAAGTGAGGGTTGTCTCCCCCCCCCCTGCCCCCCGCCCCCCGCCTTGTGCTCTATACTTCTCAGAACAAACATCAGCACCCCCATGACCCTGCACTGGACGAGCAGCTGTGAGAGATGGATGGAGAATCCATTTTAACTTTCTATCAAATTACAGCAGTAACTTGTAACTTGGCTACCTTTTATAATGAAATCCCAAATAAAGCCCATAAACGTCTCTTTTATTGTCAATAAATTCTTTTTACAGTATGTTTTGTGTTAATGTACACTACTGTAGGTACAGAATTACTGCAATGAAAGGTTTTAACTGTAACTGGTGTTACAGTTCCACCCGTTAGATCTTAAAGTGAATATCATAAGATTACAGTAATTAGCTATATTAAACCCCTTAAAAAAATGATTTTATATTCTGTGCACTTTTATTTAAAATTTTAGAGTTTAAGAATGTTAGCTAAAGTTTATCTAGATAGTTTTTAGAATGACAAACATGAGTACAAATCCGAATGGCTGTTTTCATTCAGTTTTAATATATGAATTACCCTTTAAAAGTTATGGTTTGCAGACAGAACAGTGAGTACTTAAAGCCTAGCCAGTTGTTGATAGCTGTATACCATTGTGTTACATACTTTTGATGCAATGTGTAATTTCCTGTTTTGTTATTAAGAATGTATGTGTGGGACGGGGTTGTCTGTGGCTGGTCTATGATTGTCTCGGGGAGGGTCAGGTGACCTGGTTTTATGTGCAGGTTTTTGTGTGTTCTCGGAATAAAATGACTAAATTACCGTGTTCCCAGTAATGCTATGCTCCCAGAATTCTCTGCTCCCAGAATTCTCCATGAGTACAACAAACAAATGAAATGTTATGAGGTATGAACTATAGACCGGGAAATATGAGTTGCATAATGATTTTGGTTAGGAACGGCTATGCCTTCTCCAGTCCTGTAGGGGGAGCAACGGCTGCATGGTCTCTCGAACTATGAACCTCTCTGACCTGTGACACTACCTGGAAGTACTTCCAGTTGAATCGTTAATTATTTAATGAGTGGGAACCAGAAAAAGATTATCTAAATGAGCAGATGTGCCTCTCTTGGGACATCCAGTGCACATGAGTATATGAGGTCAAGATGATAAAGAATGAAAAAATAAACAGGAGTGAGATCAGCAAATGACACCATTGGATTAGAAACCATAACTTAATGCTAGAGGTCTTGAACAGTGGCACCCCCTCACCCCCCAACACTTACTAACAACATATGTTGGCCCACCTGTTAATGAATTACATTCTTGCATAATGATTCTGCTTGGAAATTTGAAGCCTATTTGAAATGTTCGCCTCCTGGATGCATCAAATTGTAGTAGCACTTTCTTGCTGTCAGTTTCAATGCCAGTGTGATTGTTCATTAGAGTGAGTCTATCTGTAAAACCTGCCCAGCTTTTTTTTCCCAATCCTCAGGGACCCATAGTCGATCCATGTTTTTGCTCCCTCCTAACTCCCTGCCAGACAGTCCACATTTTTGCTCCCTAGTGGGAGCTGGGAGGGAGCAAAACCATATACTGTCTCTGGGTCCCCATTAACCGGATTGGGAAACACTGGATTAGCAGAATGACAAAATATTTTTTATATGCCGCTGAAAAAAAAATATTGATCTATGGGCCAGATTAAATAATGAGTTATAAACATGTCGCAGGCTGGAACTCTTGTGAGTGGTGAATGAGCTGACGAAATCCCTTGTCCTTCAATATGGAATGGCTGGTTGTGCAATGTACAGTAATATCATCTTTATTATTTCAGTAGTTGTGTCTTTAGCGCTGGTACTACTGACTTTGAATATCGATGAAATTTAAATATTGGCTGGCAATATGAACCAGTATATCGTGCATCTCCACCTATCGTCTATTTCATCTTCATAAAGACAATGTGTAATGCAAAATAATAATGAAGAGAAAAATACAGCACCCTGCACAAG
Source organism: Mormyrus hasselquistii (assembly GCA_026779605.1). Taxonomy (NCBI): domain Eukaryota; kingdom Metazoa; phylum Chordata; class Actinopteri; order Osteoglossiformes; family Mormyridae; genus Mormyrus; species Mormyrus hasselquistii. Next base: position 17,557,024 of record JAODKE010000047.1, on the reverse strand, counting down.
TATTGGCACCCCTTGTAAAGTTTTGTAAAAAAAACGGTTAGAAAAAAGCTGCTTCACCAAAATGTGGATTTTTTCTAACCCTTTTTACTAATCTTTACAGTACAAGGGATGCCAGTAATTGTGGAGGGAGTTGTATATTGGTCAAGAATGTGAGGAAAAAAAAAATCACAATTTCGATTCTGTATGATTCATACAGGCAAAGAGCTGCTGTCCTGCCTGGAATGGCCTTCAGCCCATCAGCCAATACGAAAAGAGGATCTTAACGCTATCCCATCTCTGCCTACCTCAGAGGGTCACTATGCATCGTGAGAAACACAAAGACCATCCTGCTGCAGGAGTCTCTCCACCCCCACCCCTGCCCCCACCTTCACAGCCCTTTGTCACTTCACATTTCTCCTTCACCCTGCTCACCAATGGCTCCCTCGTTATTAAAGGGGAGGAGGTGTGCAGGTGCTTCACGGAGCCAGACTGGAGGGGATCAGCCGTCCCTGACCTGCTTTCTATTGTCAAGCTATAACAAGATGTATCGTGGAGACGGTGTTTTCATTACCATCTCTCGTGTGACGGAGCACGACGACCCATCAAAGTTTTGACCCTCTTACGTATTGTGAAGCGTTTCACAAATTCAAAGTTAAATGCTGTCGTAATGTCTTGTAGGAGAATATTTTGTGCAGAGCTGATTTTTTTTCTCTTCATAGAACTATGATTTTCAGTAAATGCTGTAAAAGTGAGCTAGCTGGTTGACAGCGTGTGGCTCAATGAGCTACGTCAGTGTGGCTGTAATCACAAGGTTGCTGGTTCAAACTGTGGGTCCTACAGCAAGGCCTTTAACTCCCAGCTCCCTGGACGCCCCAACAGGTGGCTGCCCTTTGCGGACAACTTACTCTACAAAGAGCAAGTTGAAGGAGGTGTAAAAAGAATTTCTCCACAGGGACAATAAAGGACCGATTATTATTATTAGTTGACATGCCAGATCTCCCGGAAGCTGTTTCTCCTTTGGAGAAGAAACTTAGATTTATTAGAACAAAGTGGACAGGGTTTCACATTTGTCTGTCATGGATATTAAAATTGGAGCTAGCTGGACAATCTAATTTGCAAATAAAGTCTAATGCTTTTCTATCGAAGAAAACTTAATGAAGAAAATAATTAAGTTGCTTTTACTAGAGCTGGTGCATCTGAATTCTCCTTTTTAGATATGATGGTATTTGAGCGGTATTACATTGGAACTGTTGAAACTAATCATTTTAATTGCACTAGTCCTGCTGTTTTGGCTTAATTTCATTCTACTAGGTCACTACACCAAACTCCTGAATGAAATGTAAAATAAAAGACAAAAAAATAATAATAATTAAAATAAAGTCATTAAGTTGTCTTAATTTGTCCTCATTCAGTTTTGTCCTCGTTTTAGTACATAAGTGTAAAAAAATGGATATTAAAAACCTGCGAGGAACTCTGTAATTCAAGCGAGCCCTGGAAGATTTAACGGCCGTGCCAGTATCGATTTTTGTGGAACTACAGTATGGATGCTTTTGGAAATTTCTCATTACCCTGAACTGAGCGGAGCTCGTGACGGCGGCAGGTTACAGGTTGAGGACATCAGCTTAATGGGATCGAGCAGCTGTAGCCATTCAAGGGATGGTGCACTGGGGAACAGACACTCTTAGGCTGCCTGTCTCTGAAGCAGCACCACAGCACTGAAACTGTGACCTTCTGCCTCAGTCAAGCGGAGTTGCACACAGCCAGCTGGAAGTCTGCTGGAAATCGTAATGAAACTTATGTCAGTGTATGGGGATATTTAAGCTTTTGGGTTTCGTTTAGGGTAAACATAAAACAAGATACATCCCATCCAGGGTGTTACCCAGCCTTCTGCCCCATCCTGCCTAATAGAAGTGCAAATAATAGCAGTTATAAATATATAAAATTATTTCATAGATTACCCTGAAGTTATATGTGGACACGCATACATCAAATAAATTTAGCTTCAGAAAAACACATTAATGGATGTCAGCACTAACACGTTTAAGAGCCTGTGAGAGTTACTCATGATGTAATGTCTAGTCTATCCTCTTAATTATTTGGGAAAGAAATTTCGGTGCATCAGAACCTCATGAATCTTTAGTAAATTGCATATCATTTTATCGCTACTTTTAGTTCATGGCCTTTGGAACAATATTAAAGTTTCAAAGAGTTCATTAGTCTGGGGGGTACTAATAGGCTTAGGGAGGGTCAAGAGGGCTCAGCAAGGGTAAGCAGAGAGCAAAGGTACCAAGCAGGGTTTAGGACCTGCTGGGAGGGAAGCCCTGAACTCCAGTAGGACCCCAGATGCGGGCACACCCCCCTGTAGTACACGAGGTCCTGTAGGTCCCAAATTCTCAGCTGTATTGGGGACAACAACATTCCATTCTTTGCTTGATGCTTGGTTCCTGCTTCCTGCAAACGTGGCCAAGCCACAGCACATCAGCACCACATCCGCGATCCTAAATGCTCATATTTCTAGTGCCAAACACACCAGCCAGTCATGTGCTACCTCATCAGGACCAAGATAAGGTCGGCTGAAGAGCAAATCTGCTCTAAAGTCATGTTCATGAACTGTGATTGTGATATCGATGTTTATATATACTAAAACAACTAAACTATAAACTATATAACTAAAACAAAACAAATGTCAAATACTTTCTGATTTTGATTTTTAAAATATGATTTAGGTTAAGTAAAAGTTTGGGCCTCTTTCGTACTTTCACCCTCAAAATACCAATCAGCACTATGTCATCCTTACATCTATGTATAGAAATAAAATGACAGAGTCTTAACCTGGATCTAAAATACATTCTTAGTAAAAATAAACATATTTGAAATAAAAACTAATAAAATGACAACAACAACAACAAAAATAACTAAAGCTGAACTGGATTTCTGATGAAAACTGAGAAGAATATAAAAACCATGTAAAAATTCAGAACTATAACACTGACGCAAGGGCATGCACAGCCCAGACAGCACACATACATTGACATGATGTTAGTTTAAGATCCGAATATCGTTAAATAATAGCGTTCCATTTATAATCAATATTCCAATTATTTCATAAAATAATGTTTGTTTTAGCAAGCAATTTTTTCAATAATTCTGTTTTAATCAGCTCAGCATAACAACAGACTTGTTACTGTTTCTGTCAGGATGTCAGTATCGAGAATAATAAACATATAACTTTTATTCCATGAAATTGTGTGTAGTTTATGATTTCAAACAGTACGCCTACATGCGGGGTAAGCAGAACAAATCTACCGTTATATTATACAGCCTTATCGGGAAAAATAACAGTAGGTTAAACGCCACTTAGTGATCTCATTAACATCATGTTGCTGTTGAAACACATCATGCAGACATTGGATGTCCAATCCGTTTTTTGTGGTGATGTCCCTGTGACATAGAGATGCTTTGCAGACGGATTTTCAAGAATCGTAGAGACGTCATGTCAATACGCGTGCTGTCTGTGGGGTATACAGCGTTGCAGTACAAGCGTATTGTATTTTAGTGTGCAGCCACCTGGGAGTCTTTATAATAACATACTGTAGTGAGCAATTATATTCATTTATTTAATAATGATACCTGGGTTTTATCCAGCTGCTGTGACATACCTGACTTTCCCCACCGCTCGCTGATGGCCTACCTCTGCCTCTCAGAGTCCAGGATCACTCTCTTCGATCAGAACTTGACCTTAATCAGTGTCACGCTATAGAGAGTGTGCGAGTGTGGGGGCTGGACCCATCAGGCACCTCGCATCTTTCCGAGGAAATGAGAAAAGATGAATATCCCATCCTCGCCTCCAGGCGGTGCTTTAAAGTTCACAAAAGGCCGCAAGTGACCTGCTCTTGTTGTGGGGGTTTCAAACACGATGTCCTGAATCTGGACCCGATGTGTGGAAGTTGGAAGGCCAGACTTTCTGTTCTCTTAATGGACTGAACTCTGGAAACTGTGTGAAATGGCCAAGACTGCATTTCCATACCTCATGTCTCTGTGTAGTTTGTCTAGCTGTGTAAACTCTGCTATGTATAAGTATAGATGGGACAATAATGCAGTACCATTACTGTAGGTGTTTTGATCAGTGACAGTTAGGAGGTGGGTGGCTTGGTGATTTGCAGTCTTATTTCATACCTCCGAGTCTGTGGGTTCAAATCTCACCTCTCCTTCATGTGCATGTATCACCACCACATACCCATTTCTTCCAGTGGTTTAAGGATGTTGTGAGGATATTTGGCATATTTGGTACTAGTTAATGTTTATTTGTCCTCTGATGGTCTGTCACCTCACCTAGGCTGTGCTCTGTTCTATGCAGCATAAGCGTAAGACCCAGATCAGGATAAACAGCTGGAAAATGAGTGATATCAGGCATTGGTAGATGTTTAAGGTGCTATCAAGCAATGGTAATAATGAAAAAACAGGCTCTGTGTGCATTAGTTATTACATGATTTAGTCCTATGCTATTATTAAATGAGCACTCCCTCATTCGATCATACATTCTCAATGACTACCTGCCATTATAAATTAACCTTAATTGATTATCACTGTACACCACTGACATACTTTCAATGGAACAAAACGGATGCTTTTACGATACGTTCGATTTATTCTGCCTGAAGCCCTTTAAGCAATGAATGGATACAGAAACAGCCACGGGTATGGAAATAGACAGGAATTCAGGAAAGGGAAAAAATATGCAGGTATTGATTTCTTAGTCATAGTAGTCAGCTATAAATGGTTTCTTTTCTGAAAACAAATCAGTGTAGAATTTAATTTGCAAATGTTTAAATATGTAACAGCATATGGCTGTTTTATTTAGTCTATGCACTATTTTAAATTGTGTAAGACCATGCCTTACACAACTTATTACAGATTGTCAGACATCTTCCTGAATCTCAAACCCAAGATCTGTACTCCATTGGTCCTTAAAATAATCTAATGTGGGAGATGTCCTACTCAATTGTATCGTAAATCTTAGAAATCACACCAAGGTTTCATACATAATAGGTCTTCAATCCAAGTTTGAACTGGGGGGCTTGGAAAAAAGGCTAAATATTTCTTAACAAAGTCTTGCACCTGCAAATACCTGATTTTTTTTTATGTTTTATGCACTGGTTACAGACCTTTCCTGAGTTACATCCAGGGATGAGCTGGTGATTCTGCGGACCTGCAGATAGTTTGGACTGTGTTTGATATGCTGCATATGCTGGAAGAGGGATCATCTGCATGCTGATGATTCCCATAGCTATGTCACCCGAGTCCCTGAACTCTTTTTCCTAATACCCTGCCCCACAGAGTATTAATGGGGTGGCAAGTTTGCCTCACATGCTGTGTGTGTAGAGTTTCCATGTTCTCCTCATTTTGTGTCGCATCATACATGCTGTGTATGTAGAGTTTGCATGATCTGTCTGTGATGTGTTGTCTCACATATGCTACAGTACAGTATGTGGCGCAGAGTTGCTCGATCCCATTAACACTAGCATGTTCTCCCCATGCTTCATGGCCTCATATACAGTATGCTCTGTGTGAGGAGCTGGTATGTTTTCCCCGTGTTACATGGCTTCACACATGCTGTGTGTGGAGTTTGCATGTTCTCCCTATGGGTTTTCTCTGGGTACTCTAGTTTCCTTCCGAGGTGTGAATTTAGGTGAACTGGTGCCTATAATTCTCCCATGAGAGATTATTTTTGTGATTATATCCATGTGAATATGTCTGTGTGCTTCCGTGCCCTACTGGAATCCCGTCCAGGGTGCCCTCTACCTATGTTTCCTGGGATAGGTTCACTGCCCTGCTTGATGGACAGGCTATCCATCCATACATCAATACATACATACATACATGCATCTGATGATCAGAACCCTGTAGGAATAATAACAGTAGCAGAAGGATAATTCAAACATGGTCCCTAACTCCCCAGCCCAGCCCCATAATGTCCAGCTGTACAGGGAAGGGAAAAGCAGTGTGAAGCAGGGAAGGGAGCAACACCATCAAAGCTGAAATGAAAGATCGACTGCAACGGATTTCAGCTTCAAAGAGGAATGAGAAGGATGTGGCTGCGAGCCAGTTTGGGAGGGAGGGTGCCTGGATAATGCAGTGATTAATATATATAATCCTGGGTTACACTCCCAGGGTTTCTGTGATGAAGTATAAGCGGTAATAGAAAATGGATGGATACATGGATGGACGGATGGATGGATATTAGCGATGCTATGCTATGTAGAGTTGTTCTTGTTTTTTAGGCTGACAAAAAGCCAGATAAAATTATCATAACACATAATATGTTTCCTGCTGTGTGGGCTGGATAGTCAGTATCACTTGGGTGTCCATCATCTAGCTGTTAGGGTCTCTGTGCTTCTTCAGTAAAGATTAGGTAGATGTGCTCTGCAAGTCCGACTGAGGGATTTGCTGTGGCGGCTGTTTGCCGGCTCTGCAAGCAGCAGGGAGAGCCCAGATTTCCTCTAGACGCTGCCCTGATTTATGCAGAAGGGCAATCAGTAGCCAAAGTGTCTTACTCACAAAAGTGCTGACGCTTCACCTAAAACATTCCTTTCTTCATGATGAGCTGGAAAGCTATTTTTAATGTCTGGCGTTGTGTTTTGGGGGATTTTATCCTAATTTCCAGAAGATTGTGACAGATTGGCACCACCTCCTGGGCTTTTCCCAAGCTTGTTCCCAGAATAGGCTTTGGACCTCTGTGTCCCTGCACAGGAATAATGGTGAAAGAAAATGAATGATTGAACGAATGACTTCCAGTAGTATAGTTCGTTCTTGCTTTCTCTTCCCTGTCTGGTCTAGGACTCAGCTGTTGGGGATGCTTTTGTTCTTGTAAATGAGTTATCTACACTCATATAAAATAAGCAAGCATCCATCAAAACCATGAGCAGGCAGAGAGTAAACATGACATACACTGTATGTGTGGCCTCACCAGTGGGGGGCAGTCAGAGTTGCTTCAGTATACCTGTTTACTGTTTGGTATGTTTTGGGTTGTGTAAACTGGCCCAGTAACAAATGGGTAGGGTGTAGATGTTTTGGGAAGAGGTGTGGTTGGGAGTCAAGCCCCTTGACTTGTAACTGATTCTGTTCAATATAAAGTAGGTTCCCAGTACAGGCACGCCCCAGGGTACGAATGAGTTTTGCTCCCTAAGTCTGTCTTTAAGAGGAATTTGTAGGTAAATCTGAAAATAATAATAATAGTAATATAATAATAATTGTAATAATAATAATAATAGTAATAATAATAATAACTACATATGGTACTGTACTCTATCTTGAGCTTGCAAACCACTGAAGCTGTTTAATGTTTTTACGAGCGTGACAAAGTTGTGTGTGCATTCATTATTACAAATCATTGCATTGATTCCATATATAT
>JAODKE010000047.1:17521947-17541820 GCA_026779605.1 Mormyrus hasselquistii | reverse complement strand
GTCCACGTCTCCCCTAGTCTGATGTCGGTCATTGTTAATGTGATGTTCCTGGTTTGTGAATGTTCGTGCTTGTCAACTGTGCGTTTGGATTAAACCCAGTTTTCCCCGTCCGTCTGGCTCCGCTCGCTTCCTTGCCTGCTTGCCTGCCCCGAGAACGTCACAAGCAGGTTCGTGGTGAACCTTGAAATTACCCAGGATGCACTGGATGAACAGGATTACCTTAAAAAGGATGCCAGCTGACTGCAAGACACATATTCAAAATGTAAAGACACCAAGTTAACCATTTGGGGAGAAAATCTGAGTAAACACCGGGAGAACACGACCGCTTACCCACAACATCAGTTAATGGTTGGGCCAAAGAAATAAAACAAATGGCAAAAAATTAGTTTTACATATGCCATGGTAAGTAATGTTTACAGTAAGTTGATTGCATACAGTTTAGTATTAGAATATAAGATTAATATTTGTATTCTGCTCGTTGTCTGGCTGTGCGAATCAGGAATTGTGTCCGTGATCAGCAGGTTGTTGGTTCAAATCCCATATTTGACAGAGTGATTTCACAGTTGGGCCCTTAAGCAAGGCCAGGGACTCTGTCTGATGCTGATCTCCCATCCTGACTTGTGTGATACTTGTAAAATATATAAATAAAAATGTAAAATCTGCCCCATATTATAAAATCCATATGAGTGCTTGCCTCAATATGTTTTCTTCAATTTAGTATTGGAAACAATAATCATAATTTTGCTGCCAACATGAAAGTTATCTAAAAACTAGTGTATGCATAACAAAATGTCATCAGTATATGAACAGTTGTTATTGTGAAAATTTGCAGCTAGAAAGCCCTGTCAGCATAAGTGGGAGTCTTTTATATACCTTGTGACCGTCTTTAGCATTATTTCATTTTCAAATACTTTAACATGTGATGCAGCTGTACTGTAACAAAGAGGTCAAAGGTATGTACTGGTATGAATTGATAAGAAGAATGTGCTTTCTTATTTACTGCACACTCTTAGAGTCATCTGTTGATTTTGCATATGTGTCAAGGTCAGTGAGCATCCATCCCTGTCCTATGTGTTCCGTCCCCATTTAGCCAGCAGGTGTTGCTGGCCATTCTGATCCCTCTGTCTTCATACTAGTTTCTAGTGTTTTTCCCTTCATCTCCAGGCTACCACATAGCTCAATGGGTTTAATGTTTGGTACCAAGGCTGTAACCTTGCAGTCTTGGCTTTGAGGCCAGCCCCACTTGTTTTGTTTATTGGGTTTCAGTTTTGTTTATTCTATTTGTCGCTAGTTTAATTGTTCTGCTTGTGTTTATGTTCCTAGTCCCCCCTAGTGTTACCATTCAGTTGTGTGTCATAATTCCCTGTTTCCAAATATGTAGTTTTGGCATTTGTTCAAGTTCCCTAGTTTCTGTGCTCTACTTGGATTCCCTAGTCCTGCTCCCTAGTTCTGTTTAGTTATGATTTCTATAGTTTGTTAATATGTGTTTTTTCATATTTTGGTTCTGACCCCCCATGGTCCTGTTATTTTGAGTTCTTCCCCAATGTTCTTATTTTAATTCAATACACCCTTGTTTGTCTCTGAGTCGCAAGTGGGTCGGCACCTTTTCCCGCCCGCACCATGCCCCATCACTGCAACAATATGAACGTCTCTGCTACAGTTCTCCATCCATCCATCATATTCCACCCACTTTTCCTGGATAGCAGGGCAGACGTGCCTGGAACCTATCCCAGAAAGCTGGGTACACCCAGGGCGGCATATCCAGTTCTATCCCAAGTTGTTTTAAACATCCCTCCCTGTACATGCACGGTATGTCATGACATTTAAGATATTTTCTCTGTGACTAGATGACCTTTTTACTCCAGCCATACTGGTCTGGTGAGTTTTCAGTTGCAGGTTTGATGAGATAATAGCCTCAGTCTACCAGAATAATAACTTTGGGGCTTCATGCGGACTGTACTGTTTTGAGCCACATCACAGTGACCAACTGTTTTGTCCAAGAAAATTGCATTTCAACTTGTCTTAAAAGACTTTCACCAACTGAATGCATTTTATATTAAATTCCTCATGCTTACATTACTTCAGTCTTTCACTTCAGACCTAATATTGCAGCAGTTACAGGTTACAAGTAATGCTTCTTTTTCATTACACAGGAGATTCTTCTAAGCCACAAGGTCAGAAACAAGACCAGAGAGAGGCAGATTCTTCCAACTGGTCCCAGACACTTCTCTAACACTCACACTGCTGTTACTGATTTCAAAGTCCTTCACTGCATCTTCTACACACAAACATTACAGTAAACATTAACTCTAACAGGCATTAGACTGGTCAGTATACTTTGCTACAGTACAACAATCAGAGACAGTGCTGAAAGCCCCCTTTCCTGCAGTGTTCCTCTACTGCTCATCCTGAACCTACAGTACGTGGGTTGGCTCACATGGAGAAACAGAACAATTGCTTGTGGAGCCCAGTGTGGCTGCACAGTAAAGTGAAGACATTAAACTGATAAAGCCATCCATCCATCGATCCATTCATCCATGCATCCATCCATCGATTCATCCATCACTTATCCAGATCACAAGTACAGATATGTTCAGATTTTCCCCTCCACAGCCACCCCCTCAAGCTCCTGCAGGTGAATACCAAGGCATGTCCAGGGTCTGCCCTGGAATCTCCACCTGATTTGACAAACCAGAAACACCTCCCCAAGGTGGTATCCTACATGAATTCCTAAACCACCTCAGTTGGCTCCTTTCGATGCTGGGGAGCATTGGCTCTACTTTGTTCCCCTCCTACTGTAAGAGCACCTCAACCTATACCGTGAAAGAGCCTCATTTCCACTGCTTGTATATGTGACCTCATTCAGTTGGTCAATACACAGATTGATGACCATAGATGAGAGTAGGAATGTACATCAACCAGTCAATCAAAAGCTTTACCTTTTGACTCAGTTCCCTCTTTATCATGACAGACCGGTACAACGCCTGCATGACTGCTGAGGCTGCACCGATCTGCCTGTCAATGTACTGCTCCTTTTTTCTCCTCACTCGTAAACATGACTTTGAGATAATCGGATGGACTCCTGCACTTGTGGCAGTTGAGAACTATGGCCTCAGATTTGGAAGTGCTGGAGATCCTTACCCCCATCTACAATCACACACTCAGCAGCAAACCACCCAAGTGCATGCTGGAGGTCACAGCTCAGTGAAGCTAACAGAACCACATCTTCTGCAAAAGCAAAGATGCAATCCTGAGGTCATTGAACTGAACAGTCTCTACCACCTGGCAGTAAGTCAGGCAGAATCAGTAACAGAGGGCGGCATTGGCAGTGTTCATTTGGCATAAGAGACAACGTTGCAGTTAGGAAACGTTGCAGTTAGGAAACAAAGACTTAAAAATACTGGGCAAGAGGTAATAAATGAGGAACAGGTGCAAGTGCTTGACTTATTAAACAAGCTGACTAGTAGTTATAGCCAGACCCAAAACAAAGTTACAGGGCAACAGTGAGCCAGAACACCCCTAGGGTGTAGCAGAAACAGGAGAAATACTGATATAAATATGCTATGTTCTGTGACTCTATTGTTGATGTTTCCAGTGCCTGTCATGGCAGCAACTCTTGAACCTGGTGGTGGACACCAGCGGTAAAGGGAGCCATCAGGGCATTCTGAGCTTAGTCAAGTTGTGGATGCAGCTGACAGGTACCATCAGGTCAAGTGGAATTACATTTTAGCAGTTGAGGAAGCAACTGTGTGGGAAAGGTTTGAAGAGTGACGCGTTATTGAAAATTACTTTTGTCATCCTTAAAGACGTTCTGAAAAACTGTCATTGGGAGTGGGAAATGTACAGGGCTTCTCCCATGCTGTTTCGAGCAGGGATGTTTTACTGTTGTGCACAACTAATGATGCAATCAAAACAGTGGAATAAATAATTTGAGGACCTCCTGAATCCCACTGACATGCCTTGCTTAGAATAAGTAGAGAGGACTCAAAGGAGGATTCGGCCATTGCTGGGGTTAGGGTTACTGAGGTAGTCAAAAAAACTCTTCGGTGGTAAGGCTCTGGGGGTGGGTGAGATTCACCTTGAGTTTATGCTGGATGCTGGCGTACTGGAAAGGAGGGTCTGTCCATTGGTTGAACCTCAGATCTATGAGAAGTAATGCGGATTCCACCCTGGTCTAGGAACATTGGACCAACTCTTCACCCTCATAAGGATACTGGAGGATTCATGGAAGTTTGCCCAACCAGTCTACATGTATTTTGTGGACTTGGAGAAGGCATTCGACGATGTCCCTTGTGGGGGTCCTGTAGGGGGTGCTTTGAAAGAATAGGATGCTGGGTCCTCTGCTTTGGGCCATTAGGTCCCTGTATAACAAGAGCGAGAGTGTGATTTGCATTGCAGGTATTAAGTCAAAACTAACAGTGGGTTCTTTGCACGTAAAGCAGTGACGTCATATCCACCAGTGCGAAATACGGCTCACTTGCTTCCGGTTTGAGTAACTATGAGCGCAAGAAAGGATAAACCTGTTTCAGAAGCTAAAAAAAACAATAATAATAATTTCCTAAGCACGCCCTGTCCTCAAAATACAATCGAGTTTTAAGTTTCCACGCATACCTCTGGGAAATTGGACAAATCCAATGTATTATTCTCACATTTCATATAATTTATTTCATATAATATATTTTACTTTACTGCTTAAAGTGAACACATCTGCCTGGGCGAAATTGATTATTTAATCGGATGATCATCATAACCGATTTTTTCTTGTTTATGTCTCAGTCTAACTGACACGTATATTTCTTACATGAATAATAGGTAATAAAATGAACAGCGTCCCTAATTTTGATTGCAAAAAATAGTACAACCGTTTCAAACATTTTTCAAATTACAGTACTGCACAATTTAAATTACTGAACTGTGTATAATTAAAATACACTACATAATACAGTATAATACTGTACCTAAATATTCAATTTTGTTTATACAGCGTATTTTCACAACATTGTCTGAAAGCGTTCGCTGCAGCATCGTTTTGATGAGCATTGTTTTATGGCAGTTTATCATAAGCTTTGATGAGGCTATATAACACAAATTTGAATATTGAACAGCTTCAATTAGAACACTGACAAATTACCAGTGCTGCCATACTTTTAAACTATGATGTTTGACCATAAATGAGCGAGCCGCATTTCCATGAACGCGGAAGCTGACGTGCAAAGAGCCCTTTAGGTACAGTATATAATGCAGGAAAAGACCATGATTCCATGAAAACAATCACAAAATTGTTATATACTTTCATATCTAATAATTGTTATTGAACACTGAATGGCAATTTATACTGCACTATAGATTCCTTCATAATGCATTACAATGGTCAGTATAAGCTATTATAATACATTATGAAACAATCTATAGGGAATTATAGATGAGAGCTTCATAGAGAATTCATAATGCATAATAAATATAATGTGTTATGCCTTTTTATAAAGTTATAGCCATCTGTTAAATACTTTATGAATGCATTATAATGCATTAAACATGGGTGCTCTGCGTGTTTCCACCATATGATTTGTTTTAAAAAAAGAGCTATTGTGCTAAAAAATGTTTTGCCAGGCAGTAACAAATTACCTTTGTCACATGATTTTGTGACAATGCGCTTTTATTAAGAACTAAAAACACTTATTATACAAGGGTTAATACCTTTGAAAACACAATGCATTGTTATAAGGCAGGCTGCAAAATATTACGTATGTTACCTGTATAAGCATAAAGATTCTAAATCGTTTATTTACATCACATTGGTAGAGTCCAAAGCAGACTAAATGGCTAATATATTTTTTTAAAAAGTATAAAAATTGAAAATAATCAATGAGAAGGGGGCCTCTACGCTTTACCAGTGTTATAATCACAATAGTACAGTCTGCATACCACAGAAAATCAAGGTAATTGATATAGCCTACATACGCTGCAACTAAGGTCATACTTTGCATATGCAAATAAAAAAATCTCTTTAATGCATTCTAATTAGATTTCTGTAAAATAATTGTACCACTTTTACCCTTTCTGGTTTTCAACATTTTAAGACTGGCTAATTTGCCTTCTTTTTTGGATTGTCATTCCCCCAATAATTACTGTTAAATACCCTGAAAATCACTTTAAAAATGTAAAATTCTGTGGACCAGTCCAGATTCAAGTTCCAGGGGTGAACAGGTAGATGCCCTTAAAGGGGGATAAAGCAGACATTGTGTTGGCAGTTCAGGTCTCGCTGCAGAAGTTTTGCCAAATTGTTTTCATTTTCTTTAGTTTCAATCACATTGTTAGCCGTGTGGCACGGCTGTGCTGTATAATTTTAATCAAGTTTGCTTTCCCACTCAAGCCGTTGCTCAATGCCGCCTAATTAAGTCAAGACAGTGTTTTGTTTGCCTGATTAGGAGACTTCTGCTAGAATTAGCATTTTTTTAAAACAGGTCATTTTCATCGGTTTTGTTCTTATTTGGAAGGAGGAGACGAATTAAGCACAGACAAGTAAAAAGTGTCATTAACACCAATTTTTTTCTTTCTTTCTTATCTATTAATGTACACCCTGGGTAAAATGTTAAGTTCTTCATCTGTGTGATCGTTTCTGTCTATATGATAATATTTACATTATTATCATACGTATTGACATGCATTTGTTGACATGCAAGGGCGAGGTATGTACGGATGCAAACGCATGGAGCGAAAACTGTAGAAAAAGTATAACAGAGCACACATAGTGCGAATATTTTGCAGGGTGCAGGATTAATAGATGAATAGCAAAATATAAATTAAATGAACAATGTGCACATCTGTGGGTGTCTGCATCAGTCACCCCTGTCCCTGTGTGTGTGAGGATGGGTCACTCCTACACTGGGCTTTAGTAGCGAAATGTGCACAAGCATCATTTCTCTCTCAAAAAACCTCCAAATCAGCGGTGACACAGCGCGTCACTCTTCAAAGCCACTGACAAAGTGCCCAGATTAGACCTTTGTCCTGCTGCTACTGGGCAGAAATAACTGAGATTTCTGAGTGGCACCTCGCAAAATAACCTTTCTTTGGCCATCTTATTCAAAAGACTGGCTTTGTGACAGATTAATAAGGTATATTGTCTTTGATTTTATAACTTTTTTGTTATGTTAATGAGACGGCGTTTGGCAAAAGTGGCGTGCAATGAATGGCGGAGAAAAACAAACACTCTCAGAGAAAAACCGACTTGCCAGACATCATAAAATTAGAAATTTGAATCCTGAAGGGGGTGTCTTTCACAAAATGACTTCCCCAGTGTTGCTTTTCAACACTACAGAATTGCAACAACAATTCAGTTTCATCATCAAATGAACAGTGAGTGATTTCCTGAAGGAAAACTACACAGAAACAATGTATTTATTTAGCAGCCACTTTTATCCAAAGTGAGGTGAATTGCAAGAGCAAAGGTCAGACAGTCCTGGAGGAGTTAGGGTTAAGGGCCTAGTTCAAGGGCCCAATGGTGACATCACTCTGCTGACAACTGTACAGGATTTAAACATTCTGATCACAGAAACAAAGCTCTAACCTGCAAAGGTACGTACAATGTTGTGATGAAATGTAAATGACACAAGTCAGGTAGATGACACTTGTCTCTATCTCATGTTGATCCAGAGCTATGCTTGAGATAAGCTCCAGGCTGACTGTAACCCACACAAGGCAGATATATAGATGTGCTCTTCATTTTTCCGTACATAGTGATTTTTTTTTTCAGTAATATGCATCCAAAAGCACTTAGTTATCATACTTGATAAAAAAATAGAATCAAACTAATTTATATTTCAGCCTCTGTCAACATTGCAAACAGAAGGTCATGGCAGCATTTAAAAATGTGTACAAGAAAATATATTTCTGGTACATGTAGAAAGATAAATGGTTCTTAGTGTGTGTGCGTTTGTGTGCATGTGATTGTTTTGAAGTCCTTGGAGTCCTTGAAAAGGAAATATGTGACGTGCTGACAATAAGAGCCCAGACTGCTGTTGCATATGCATAGCTGCCCCCTTCTCCACTGAATGGAGGCAAGAGGCCATGCTGAATAATGGAGGTCCAGCTGGCCCCCACACCTTCAGCGCAGTCTGCTACAAAGCGAGGACTCGCCGGCGACACAACCTCAGCACTAACACCAGGCGGCCAGGTCCGGAGCACAGCAACCTCATTTTCGCGTGGACCATGTGACTGGCTTGCCGTAAATCCCTGGGAAATAAAGATAATGTTTGCTCCTCTATTAGACCTCGGCATTAATCCTGCTGCCCATCTCGCTTTGAGACGTGCTGAACAGGCGTGCAGCACCCAGCAAGCAGACAATGGAGCAGAGCGGCCGGCGTCAGTGTGCTCCTGGTCGCCCCCGGTGCTGCCATATGGTGTCCGGGGCCCCCACTTTGAAGCCACGCCATTCATCATCAGGCTCATTAATCTCCACTCATGGCGTCTTAGGAAAGATGGACCAAGAAAGGATGTAACCAGGGCAACAGTGGAAAGCCTTCCGCAGCAGAAATTTCCAGAATACCAGAAATGGTCTCGCATGGTAAAACTTCCAAAAAAAATCCCATTTAATTTCTTGTGTCGACCCCACGACACATACATAACCTGATGAGCAGAATCACGATGCAGAGATACATTCCAAGCTTATTGTTAATTAAGTGCTATCCTTAGGCAGCATAATATATCCTTAGGTTACTAGGTTACTGTCATCCAAGCCAAGGTGTACCCCGGTCTTCTGCCGCTCCAGGTTATTTGGGACCCTGACCAAGATATATGGATGGATGGCTGGATGTGGAGTGTTGATTCTGGCAGGAGACTTCAGTATCTAGGGAAAAGCCGCAAGAAATCAGGGGATAATACATGTCACATACAGAAAGCTAGGAGTAGATTGAAATCACATACAGATCCCAAATAGATAATGTAAAGATACTACCCAGACAGATTACACCCACATTTAATAAAAAATTGAGATGTACCATTAAACATGTACAAGAAGAACTCGCATGTAAACTCATGCCTACTCAGTTATATCTAGCATCCTATGACGTTCAGACATTTGCTACTGTATAGTGAGGACTTGTGGTTTGGATGTATCACACTGGCGCAAAATTACGAAACCATGTCATCATTTAAGGGCAAATGATTTTAATAGTTCTGTAAGGCTCCCCATTAAGCTGTATTAATTCAAAGTGACACATCCCCAAGTGATCTAAGCATACTAGGAGCTAATTAAGAACTTCCGAGCGCTATATTCTGGGATTTAGAGAGAGTATGCTTCTGATTCAACCGAAACCATTTCTTCCAAGCTGAATACTTAAAATGAAGGAAGGATTTTTTTTAACTGTGTGCTTTGCGGAACTCAATCAACAACCCAAGGTTACTCTGTAGCCGTTATGTGCTATCAGTAATCCCTGATAAGGGAGTGAATGAGAGGATGCATTCTGGGCTTAACAGAAACACAGGGATGGTGGTCCGACATGGACCGGTAACAGGACAGCAATGTGATCCTCCCTATTCTATCAGCACATCTTGCCAGCATCACCAGTACATGATTTTTCTGTCATTCCTTTGCAGGGAACATCTTCCCTGCACCGTCTGCAGTTTTGTTTGACAGTTGCAGGCAGGAAACTGCACTTACAAAGCTGAAAATGTACCCAGGTTCCCTACCAGCCGTGCTTCAGTCTTGATGAGTCGTGAAGACCAGCCAAAGATTATAATCGAGCTAGCCATTGGCTCCTTCCTAATTATAATTTACATCGATAAAGTTTTAATAGCATGTCTGTAACAAAGAAGCCAAATTGATGATCGAGAACGAAACAGAGGACCATCCATTTTGGTTACATAAAAAGAACAAAACTGACATCCAGTATGTAATTACGGTTTGAGCGGCTTTCATTACCGAGACGGAGCACTGAATATTAAAATGCCATTTGAATGGTTTTCCCAGACCAAAATGTAATTTCAAATATCTTCTGTTCAACATGTAATTACCACCCCTCCCCTTCTAACAAGGTAATATTGGTAAAAGCTACATTGGACCCCAAGGAAGCGGCAGGCCCCTCCAAAGGCTGCTGAGCTGGCAGTGGTTATGTTTTCTTTAATGAACACCCCCAATTCCTTCCCAGGCTTGCGGTCTCCTGGGGGGGTCACCAGCCTCACGAAGAGACGTGTGGCTCCACCATATGATTTCTGTTTGCCAGCGGTGATGGGATTTGGGTTCCCCGCGTGGGCTGCGCGTGTCTCGAATGGGAAAAGCACCCCAGTGGCAGGTAGTGTGGAAACAACGGGGGGTGGGGGGGGGTTGGGGTTAGAGTTTATCTCTGAATGTTGTTCATGGCAAGGGGGCAAAATCAGCGGAACGTAAACATACATTCATATGTGTCCTTAAAAGATACTGCAGCTGCTTGGGTTCATTAATCTTAATGAGCCAGCTACCTTTGTTGTTATTTTTATTATTATAATTATTATTCTTCAGAAATAACTGCACCTGCCAGAAACCCTTTTGAAAACCTGAATCTGCCAAGCTTTGACCCTCTCAAAAAATCCTTTGATGTCATGCAAAAGAGCTCCCACGTGCCGCTTTGGGAAATGAATGTTTGTGTCCATGGATATAAGATGACTGTAATTTCCAAAAAAAAAAAAAATCACAACACCTCTCAGTGAGATATCTGGAAATTTCACAGCCCCAGAACATTCCAGCAGCGATGGGCATTTTGCTTAGGGGATGCAGTGTGTGGGAAAATGTTACCTGGGCAGCTAGTTAACTACAACCCCGGGCATATAATAGGAAACACATGATGTTACCTGGACAGCTGCAACTGTAGGTGTAGAATAGGAAAGCCTCCACCTTTGAAATTGTATGCATGCTATTGGCCAAAAAGTACAATTACCCTCAACATTCAAGAACATAAAACACATGGATACCTAAGACCCAATGACCCTGTACTATACTGGAACATGGATGGTCAGTTAGTCAAAAAACTAGTTTTTGTATTTCTGCACTGCCAATGAGCTTTGGCATTTCCACATCATCTGTTAATGGAAAGAATATAACCTTTACAGTTTGTGCATCATTCAAAAATGTTAAACAAGAAGTCTACATTTAGGACTGTTACTGCGAAAGAGCTAACAGCAGCTAAGGTGTCTGAGCATAACAGCATTTGCGGTTCCATTGCATTATAATGTATAGATGCAGAACTAGCTGAGATATACCAAACATCCAATTTCAATCACAATAATCCCTCACAAATAAACCGGTACTTCAGTGATTGACTAACTAAAAAACTTGTATGAAGGGGATTCTGAGGCCTAAATTGCTAAAGCACTACAAGGACAGCTAACATCATATTCAGGAGAATAATGAGTCATGATTACAGTAATCAGTATGGATTTGAATGGACATGAGTCGTTCACCTAACACAACACTATCATGCCTGAACTATGGTGGGTGGTTAGTTTAACTGATGGCTTCAGGCTGTGATTCCACTCCACCAAGTAACACAGGCTCTTGTTAATCTTCCCCAAAAATGCCACCTGATCTGGGCTGATCCAGCCTCAGAGCAAGTGTTGTTAATACCTTAGCTAGTCCACCTAACTTGAATCAGTATGTGTTTTGGAGTGGACCATCTGTACGAGTGGGTGTGATTGCGTACACAGCACCATCGCCGAAACATATGAAGAGGAATCCCAGAAGCATAAGATCTCATTACGCCCCCTTGGCATGTTTTCGCAAGTAATCAAGCTGCCCCCATTCTGAGCTCACACCATTTGCCCTCTCTGTGTTTGCGTTACTGTCTTGTAGTTCCCTCTCCAGCTGCTGTCTCACATGATCATCTTTATGTTTATAGATGAACTCCTCTGTGGTCTCCATCAGGCAGCCACCTCCTTGGGCACCTCAGGCTCGCAAGAGAGCATCGGTTAATATGTTTGTTTTCTGGTAAGCCGCAAATCTTAAGCATAAGTCAGGTATGATAGACAGTGCCTCTTCTCTGTGGGTGATAGAGTGTGAGTGATACAGTTTGCAGGCTTGGGAACTCCTTTGAAATAAGACAAATTTAGTCAGTGACACGCAAAATACACTGGGGTCCCATAGGGTCATACTGGCACTGCTTGCAATGTCAGGTGTGAATGGCAAGAGGACGTGCATGTTCTGTGGGGGGCTCTTGTGGAAGGATAAGTCCCTTTGCTCTGTTGAATTGGTTGAGGATTTTCAAGTTCTCTCCATATGAGTGAGAGAGGGTCCAACATAAATGAGGTGTTTGTTTAAGTTAGAGAGCAAACTTTTTTTGTCATCCAGTTCACATAAAAGGGTACTGGTGAGGTTTTCTGCTCTGTCCGACAACCCTCAAAGATCAAGTTTTTCACACTAGGCTAGAAGAATTGGCCTTCTGCAAAGTGTAAAATATGAACTATTCTGTTGTATGCCGCCCAGTGTGCGTTTTCAGCTATTGACATTTGTTTTTGAGTTCTGTAGATGCACAGTAAAATGATTTGTGATGCCTTATGCCTGACAACATTTTTTTTTCTGTAAAAAAGGCAGGTAACTGCACTATGTCTCTCTTCTTTGAATGATTTAAACCATGTACTGCATCAAATACAGCATATCCAAAGGATCACATTCTGCAGTTACTGTTGAAATCCCTTCTTTCCCCATTACCTTAAAATAAGCATAATTACATGAATGTTAAAATCTAACATTAATCTGACATTAACTCAGTTGAGGGATAGTCTACATAATACAGCTTATACACGCACTCATTAGGAGGACACCCTACATCACAGGTCTCATATATACACTCATTTAGGTGACACCCCACATCACAGCTCTCATATACGCACTCATTTAGGGGACACCCCACATCACAGGTCTCATATACACACTCATTTGGGTGACACCCTACATCACAGGTCTCATATATACACTCATTTAGGTGACACCCCACATCACAGCTCTCATATACGCACTTATTTAGGGGACACCCCACATCACAGGTCTCATATACTGTACACACTCATTTTGGTGACACCCCACATCACATGTCTCATATATATGCTCATTTAGGTGACATCCCACATCACAGGTCTCATATACACACTCATTTAGGTGACACCCCACATCACAGGTCTCATATACACACTCATTTATGGGACACCCCACATCACAGGTCTCATATACACACTCATTTAGGGGACACCCCACATCACAGAGCTCATACCCACACTCATTTGGGAAACACCCTGCATCACAGTGATCATACTCATTTGGACTGGGAGAGAACATGATCATAATCTACATATGGTACATGATTAACAACTAGCATGTGAAATTAAGTAAGGGAAATGGAATACAGCATCACCTGTCATGAATAGCCTCTGGGGAATCAGTGTGACGCTGCAACAATGTGACTAACACATTCCTGAAAAACCACGTGTTCACTAAAATTGCATACTAAAAATAGGATGAGGATGGGAAAAATAGGACGAGGGCAGGGTCCGAGCACTGCTGATTTTCCAGCCTTTCTTCACCTGTGAGCCAGATGTGAACCCTCTTGCCAATCAGAATCAGTAATGATTAACCTTGCTGTCATGTTAGGGTCGGCACCAACCTGTTTGTAAGTGTCACGACTTGCTCGTCCGATCCTCATGTGTGCTACGCCCACCTTGTTGCCTCGTGTTTATTCCTGATTGTTATCACCTGTTACCTGTTATGGTCAAACTGTCCTGTGTATTTAGTCCGCGTCTGTGTCAGTATTCGCTAGATCCATCATTGATGTTCGTTGCCGTGTGCTCCCCAGTCGTCCTGTCAACCCTCAATAAACCTTGTTCGTCCGCATTAACGGCTTGCTCGCCTGCTTCCTCGCTTGCCTGCCGATTGGACGCAACAGTAAGTTTACAATGCATAAAAGCACCACATGAATTTGTGTACTGCATCAAGGCTTTTTGACTTTGTCAGGAATCTCTGTTTAAACAAAATAAATTCAAACTAAATCAAGGTCAGGCCTGCCCATACATGTAAGGCAAGATAATACCAATTCAGTTTATTTATATAATTCTCTTGAGGTTTATTTTACCATTATTTTTATTGAAAACGAGAGGAATGCTGTCAAAAGAAAGGTCCAGAAAGCCACAAAATATTAAAACCAATCTTTCCATGGATAAGGAAGACTAACAAAGTAACCAAAAGGTAAGAAACAAATTGGATGATAAATAATTGTTTTAAGGGTATTTTACGGCTGATTTAAGACACAGGTCAGCACCAACCCGTTTAATATGAGATATGAACAGAAAGCTAACATAGGACAAAGGTAACCTAATTCCCTGGGAGAACTAAAAACACAACTCGATTTAGAATTGAAATCCAGATTTGAAGAGCTCTAGGTAAAACTTACACCAAAAAAAATAATTGAATAATAAAAAGAGTGACACCTGTAGCCAATAATGTAATTATATACACTTTAAATAAAAAATAACGATACATGAATAAATGATACCATGAACATCTATGAGTCTCACGAGAATAATCCATCCTTCCTTGTACTTGTACTTTGCCTCCTTATGGCTAAGGTTAGGGCTGGGTAGCGGTTTCTGCTGGGGTTAGGGTTTTTCCCATAGAAATGAATGGAAGGTCCCCATTTAGACAGGTATGCCGATGTGCGTGTGTGTAAGTGTGTGTGGGAGCCCTGTGATTCCGGAAGTTACAAACTTACTGTGACCCTTCATTACATAACCCATTATGGATGAAGGGAAATTATTTATGGGCAGCTTATCTTAATTTGACAGTTGCAGGATCTCAATCTACAGTATACTTTGACTCAGTGGTCATTTCATTACGTCACCAGCTCACTAATGCAGCCACTTGCTCCTCCAGTCATATGGCAGTCGTACATACAGTACAGCACAAAGACAGGGTGAAGAGTTACTGTGTGACTAAGCATTAGAGTGGCAAAGATGGGTAATCTAAGCAATTTTGCGGTTGCTGCCAAACGTGCTGGTTCCAGCATCTCTGAAATGGCCGTTCTACTGGGATTTTCACTGGTATTGTCTAGAGTTTACAGAGAATGTTGTGATAAACAGAAAACATCCAGTCATTGACACTACACTGGGCAAAAATGCCTTGTTAATGAGAGAGGTCAGGGGAGAATGGCCAGGCTCGCTAAAGCTAACAGGAAGGCTTCAAGTGCAATAGTAACAGCCCAGTACAGCAATGGGTTCCCAGAATGCCCAACCTGTCAACTCGTGAAGCAGTTCTGGAGGTAATAGTAGATCCTAACAGGTACTAACTGAGTTTCCTTGAGTGTAAAATGTTAGTATTAGTATTATATGTAACTAATGGGTTGACATGTATTAATAGTTGGTTGCTGTAGCTGTAAGATGTAAATGTTGTTTTACTCATTTTAGTAAATTCATTTTTTATTTTTTATAATTTTTTAAAGGTTTCTTTAGTTTTGTACGTGTGTTTGTTTTGTGTTACACCACAGTGACTGTCTGGATAATACATTTTGGAAAAATAACACAGTTAATGAGCTCTCTTCTTTTCCACTCAAGTCTCAAACATATGGGCGACTGAACAGTTCAGTGGGTTTAGCAACATAGACTTGTACCTCCAGGGTTGTGGGTTTGATTCTTGCCCATGGCTCTTCTATGGAATTTGCATATCACTTGTTCTGCAGGCTCACTACCTGGGCAAACATACAAGGATGACATTTCCTGGATAATCTAGTTCAATGTTTCACAACCCAGTCCCTGGGGGCCCCCAGATGGTCCATTTTTCTGCTCCCTCCCAATTGCCTGCCACACAGTCCACATTTTTGCTCCCTCTCAGCTCCCACTTAAATATGGATTGTCTGGGGGTGTCTGAGGACTGGGTTGAGAAACACCAGTCTAGTTTCTCCTGCAGAGCAATGACTTTGGGTGTCCTCAGGTAATGGGCTGTGATGGACTGGCAATGGATCTTTGCTGGATAACTGGTTATTATGGATGGACTGAACACTGTCATTTGTCATCTGTCAAATGTTATCATTAAGGAAAAAAAACTATTCATTTACCTACAGTGGGAAAGCATTTGTTACTAGCTGGTACAAAAAGCATCTGTAGCATAGAGGCAGTAGGATCCGGAAAAAGACTAGACAGCAGCTTTCTCTCTCTCTTACAGACTGAAGAAATCATATGGGGACTCCAACCCTGGTGATTTATACGTTGCACCTGTTTTGCAAAACTAAAAAGCGTGCAGGTGAATACTGCATATTAACTTACATAATAAAAAACAGCTACGCCCCTTTAAGACTGGGACTCAGAGTAGAAATTGTACAGCAAATAGAGACCCGTTTGCACAATGCATTGCACATCTTCGCAGACAAGTTTTGCTGCTCAGAAATGTATGTTTACACTCCCGAAAGGTAGAGAATGTACATCAGTTGCCTCATCTGCTGCAACATTAGTCACCCCATTCAAGAGGGCCAGTCACTTCTGCCTGCGCATGCTCATTGTCCTGAAGGTATGGAGAAGGATGTCGAGTTTGAATGCTTTGTTTCAGCTCCACGTCATTGGGGCAAGATGACAGCCCATAATGAGATGTTGAGGGCTCCTTGTTGGCCTGCCCGTTGGGATCTCTGACAGCCCTGCTTGGCCTTAAGGTCTAATGTGATGCTGATGTTGCGCATGCATGAAATGATAGACCCAGTGTAAGAGTTCAGTTTGTTCCTGGACTGCATTAGGATTCTCAGTCACTGTCTAATGTTGGAGGAGGGGCCCTTCTCCTGGACTGTGTTAAAGGCCGAGACTCTGCTTGAAGGTTCCGCTGGTGTAATTGAGCCATATTGCCTGCTACAGGCTCATCCAGTCCCAATCAGAAAAGCCTTCACATTGGAGTTAGTATTCATACCGTAGCCTACTGGAGCTCCAGCCTTCAGGAGTTCCCTCCTCATCATAAGGGCTCCTGCAGACTTGAGCTTTGCCAGACCAAGGCTTGAATACTAAGGGTAACCTTCCCACACCCTCCATGGACACCAGCACAGTATTTCCATACAAAAAGATGGCCATGGGAATATGTAGATCCCAACCGTATTGATGACCCATGACCCATGCTGTGGCACTCAGCCAGTCCATCTCCCTGACACACAGCCAGCAGCCGGACATCCTAAACATCGGAAATTCAGTGTGCCACCTCGTGCTCCTCCTCAGGCAAGGCAAACATAGAAACCATAGTTTGTAGAAAATGAGAGTTCCTATGTCCTGCGAGCTCCCGCTGGGTTCTCTGTTTTCCACCTACAGGCCAAGGACATGCAGGTAGGTTAACTGGCATCTGGGAATCGCCTCTAGTGTTAGTGAATGTGAGTGTGTCATGTGATCATGACAGGGTAAGAAGCCCTAAAAGGGGGGATACAAATGTTATGATTAAGGCATGGAAACATTCAATGTGTCCAGTTTTCCTGATGTTCCCAGAACATTATCCCACTACTACAACTACTATTACAACTAAGGGTAATAATTTAGATCCATGTGAAGATAGAGTAGCGGATAGCATTACTGCTGGTTATGGGGATATGCATGTATTCTATTCAAACACTATATTACTTAACAGATAACTGATTAGTTAATAATGGCAAGACTTCACTTGACGGGGCAAATATTACTTAATTTATTTACTATTCAAGAACAAATCATGAACTAATATAGGTTTCCCCATGAAATACGTGAACTGTCAAGATTTATTAATGATGAATGAACATCGAATCAGTAACTTACACACTTACTTACTGATGAATTAATGCAATAAGTAAGTACTACTGCATTATTCATGTCAAGTGTTACTGGTCATGGGTTAGAGCAGGAGTCACCAACATGGTGTCTACGGGCACCAGGATGCCCCCAAGGACCACATGAGTCACCCGCGGACCAGTTCTAACTCCCCAGGGAGCAACGTCTAAAATTTAATTTTATCCTGTTGTTCTTTTTTAATGATATTTGCATTTATATAGATTTAAAAATGACAATATCTAAAAATAAATCATTTGAAATATGCTTATTATACATGATGTTTAGACAAGTTTAGGAGGGCATTTCAAACTGGTAGCCCTTCATATGGCTCAGTACCCGTGAAGTAGCTCTCAGTTTCAAAGAGTTTGGTGGCCCCTGGGTGATGTACAGTATGCAGAGTACATGTATAAGACATGTGTACATTTTTTATTTGCATATAACAATATTTCTCAACATGAAATGCATTAAATGGATGTTTAAGTATGTGTGAGTATGCCTTGCGATAAGTTGGTGCCCCATCCTGGGCTATTCCCTGCCTTGCACCTATAGCCTCTGTGATAGGTTCCAGATCCCCCGTGACCCTGAATAGAATAAGCGGTTAGAGAAAATGGATGGATGGATGTTTAGGTAATAATGTTATCCTGTTGACTTAACAGAACCTTTGTTAAAATGCAAAACGTGGCAATGACGGTCTGTTAACTTTGTAGTAATAATGTTCTCTGCCAACTTTGAGAAGACCTTCATATAATGTGGGCCAATGTTCTGGGGATGTTCCCTGTTCGCTGGGTAGCAGCTATACTGAAAGGATAGAAGGTAGTTTAGTTGGGGGTAAAATATTTTACAGCCATGTCAATGTTGCTCTGTCCCCTCCTAGTCACAGGGAGGGACCCCAGCATATCGACGGCCACCACCTCCATCAGTTTAGTCTTAGTGTCCTGGGGCTCTGGAATGTCCAGGAGGCACTTTACCAGGCCAGCCAGTAATAGAAGCTCTCCATAATGCTCCAAATAGAACTTCCCGACACAATCCAATTTCTGAGCTACCTAATAATATTGCATGTCTGTCGCTCGTGGACCAGCTGCGGTTAGCAGGGAGTCCAGGGTGACAAATTACAGGTCGTCTGGCCTCCTTTCAGGCTCCTGCCATAGGAGACAGAGGAGCGCTCCCTCTTCCAGCCGACAGTCCCACTATGCCACCAGGAGCTTCACAGCAGCAGAACAGCTTGGATCTGTTCTAGTTTGCAGTGCTGGAACTGCTGGTAACCCAGTTGGTGAAAATGAAACTCATCGACATGTGGCCTTTACATCACCTCAGTGGGTCCCACACAAAATCCTCTCCATTTTCTGTCAGCTGCCAATGGCCATAAGCAGTAACTAGAGCAGGCTGTCCAGGCAGGGTCAGCAAGACAGGGGAGCAATGCACGCGTAATTCCTCTTAGTCCTGGAAATGTCATGGGGCTGAAGCAAGAGCAGTTGGCTCTCCGGCTCTTTGAAACTTAGCAACCAGCACACAGAGAACTGATCAATTTGTACCTAAAACCCTTTGGTTCTCGATGCATGGTTACAGAGTTATGTGGTTGCTTCTCTCTACAGCTAGAACTGATGTAGCTGATGTTTGGCATGCCACAGGTCAGATATCACAGGTTCAGCTCCAATAGTGTCATGGTTAAGTTGGATGAAGTCTAATCCAATTCTAACAGTTAACAGAACAAACTCACTAAAGCTTCCTTTTGAAAGCATTCTGACAAATGCCTGGTCATTCGAAGTACTTTGCTTTCCTTGTCAGTTATTGTCCCAAGTTCAAGTCTCAAGGTTCTGAGTTTGAATCCCATGGCAGACAGAGTAGCCAAATTACCACTGGACACTTAACTCCAAATACCCCAGGGATGCTGCTTGATTCTGCTCTGTGGTCCTCGCTTGTATGTCACTGATGAAAAAACCATCTGCTAAATGAATAAATGTAAAAATCAACCCACGATCTCTTACAATAGGGGCTTTTGCCCTCAAATATGCAAATATGCCTGCTTGAGATGGTTTAACTAGATACGGTCACCAAAGTGTATAAACTCGCTCTGGGAGCTCAGCCGGCCGCACAGGCA
>JAODKE010000047.1:17488035-17510059 GCA_026779605.1 Mormyrus hasselquistii | reverse complement strand
CTGCTTCGTTTCGGCTTGGTAATGAAGGTGTTTTGAAATCCAAATTGGTCGGGGGTTACGGGGGGAGGAAAGAGGAAAGAGTGGTAACACAACATGGGGGCGCTTGGAGGTGCGCGATGAAAGCGCCGTCACAGGGACACACACACACAGCAGCAGCGTCAGTGTGGGGGCAGCACACACACACACACACACACACACAGACATATACAGACACGCACACACTTCACACACACACATACGCGGGGCGGCATTTATTTTCATTTTTCAAAGGAGGATTCCAGCAGGCCCCATAAGCAGAGTAAACACAGAGGTCAAATCTGTCGTATCACTGAAACGAATGTTGACAGCACCTATTTCTGTCAGCGCAAACGCGTATGAGGTACATCAGATAGTGGCTGCCGCACCATTGTGTCCTCTGCGCACCGCATCCCAGCTGCCCGGCATGCTGTAGGAAGCTCCATCTGATACAAGCAGGGCTTTTCTCACTGCTGGCAGCTCAGCCGTTAGCCACTACAGAGGATCTCTGTTCTTCTGCGACGGCAAACTTTTGAGAAACTTCCCTCTGGCCTGACATCCCCTCTCCTCCTCTAACGATGCGTTTAGATGCCTCCAGGATCGCAGATTCTGCAGGAAGGAGAGGAGACGGCCGATCGCCCTTCATCTTCACCCCTCGTAGCACTCTTATCTAAGCTCAAAGAACCAGCGTTTGGCACAAATTGCCTCTCAGTATCATTAGACTGCAGTCACCGCCTCTCACATCCCGGTCAACGAATTATGCGCGATGACATCGCTAGAGTAATCACTAATTACCAATCTAACTAAAAAATGCTGACAGCCATATTATAACAGAATTTCTATTAATGCCCTACCTTTCAGCTCAAGTAGCTGAAACACAAAGAAAGCTGCACATTCGCCCTGCTGTTATGTTCTGTAAATCTGCCATCGTCTGCGCCTCCTAATTAGTGGGTGAAGAAAGGAAGACAGGGGCTCTTTTAAGCCTTTTTTTAATGAGGATTTTATTTGTTAGAAATACAAGGAGTGTTACATACTGCATACCCCGCAAGTTGGCAAAAAAAAAAAAAAAAAAAAAAACATATTTCTACGTGTCATATGCAGTTTGTTATCTGTTGCTTTGTATGCCAGATCAAAAAACCCTCAATTGTTCATAGGACAAAAGGGCAAAAGGCAAAAATGACCTCACCTTCAGGCTCTCCCTACCTGTTATCAGACCAACCAACCTATAGGGGAGCCCTAGAGGCAGAGCCACACTGGCAACACAAGATAGCCTAATGCTATAAATGACTAGCAACAGGCCACTGCACAGCATGCTAGCATGCTAAAGTCAGCACAGATGTGCATCTCACTTTTTTGCATTGTACCACGATCCCCCGCACATGAAGGTAGGGACTGACATTTGTGGATGTGAATGCAGAAGCTCCTAAGCTTTATTGTTTACAGTTATTAATGTTTCTTAATGGTTTCATTCATATTATTTGTTTACTATATTGTTTATCTATCTATCTATCTATCTATCTATCTATCTATCTATCTATCTATCTATCTATCTATCTATCTGTTGATTTTTTTGCTCTCATCTAATGCATAATGGTGGGACACTATGAATGGTACATTGACCGTGGCATTGTCTGGAATCCTGGAATTTACATATAAATTGAGGAGGGAAAGGAAAAATGATAGGAAAACAGGTTTTTTTTTTTCTCTCCCTCACTGCTGTGGAAAAAAAAATTGGCAGCTCCAGTTTTTGATGAGCTTGATGACATATTTCTGGTGGGCCCGGATGGTGGTAAAATCTCAGCTCGCCATTGCCCCTCTGCCGCGAGAAGGCGTGGATATGAAGCAGTCTGAGGTGATGTTGTTTATTTGCAGCCCGCATCATAATTGCTCCGAGTTTGAGTTTGTCACGTTTAAATCTGCACATAAACTGGAGGCTCATTTGGGAACGCAACCCTCGCTTTGTCTCTCTGTATCAGGCTCCCCCCATCAGCCCCTCCATGAAAAGAGAAAGTGCCGTATGAACAAATATCAGAGGCTGGGTTGGTGATTAAAAAAATTCCGCTTTTATTCACTCAGAGGTGCGCTGCAGAAAAGCAGCTGTAAGGGTGGGAGGGAGGCATAAGGAAGGATGCCCAGCTGTTTTTTCTGGTGTTGGGGGGGGGGGGGGCTTGCATTGTAGCTAACATCTATTGTGATTTTCTTGTCAATGCTGTGACTCCCATGTACAGATGCAGTGTTCGCTCTCATTAGTGAAGGTACATCACAACACCATGAGAAGCAAACTCATGCAAGACGGAGGCAGCAAGAGGCTGAGAAGACCTCCGAACGGAGAACAGAGGGGGCGGGGGGCACATTAACTGCAAATTGATTTTGCTCGGAAATAAAGGTCAAGTTAAACGGCTCACAAGCCTGGGGACTGACTGTGTATTAAGCACGGTGCGGCAATCTGACAAATTACTGCCTAGGTAGGTCTCAGGCAGTCGGGCTATAGAAAGCAAGCCTGTGGAAGCCCCTCCTCCCCCTACCACCGCATGCCACTCTGTGATGTCCGTCTGCAGAGTGTCTGCAAAGCTGGACTGCACACTGCTTCACTATTACTTCATAAATTGACTCCCATGGAGAGGATCTTGGGTCCTGTTAAAGCTGCTCTTCAGCCTAAGGGCGTTTCAAAATTCAAAGCCAGCCTCCATGTTTTTATCGAAGATTTTTCTGAGCATTTTTGCCAAGTTATTTATGCATTTTTTTGTGAGACTGAGCAAAACGCCGAACAGTATTACAGTATAAAAGTGTATTTTGGACTGCAAAGATGCCCTAGAAAGTTGTTTTTAGATTCTGCTTGAGGCTCAGGGGCTTTCAAGCGGGGCCACTTATCTTCTCGTGTTCTGAAGGTGTCAGAAGAACCAGATAGGAGGTCATGTGATCAAATATGGAAAAAAACATCGTTGACCTTTCAAATTATTTGATGCAATGGAGCATTTGTCATATGTATAGAAGATTCTCAGGTTGTTCATTAAATGCAGGCAAATGCAACAGCGTGGATCTTCCCTGGGGATGAACACAAGCGGTAACTAATGGCAACCTCAGATTTTTGTACAAAGGAAGAAGTGATACCTATTGAAGTTGATCCATTAAATCACTGACAACAATGGAACGGTAAACAAATTGCATTGTGCTATTGTCACATCGACAGATTGTAAATGAATTAATTATTGAGTAATACGAGAAAACTTCATCCTGACAAGTATTGCACATTATTTTATTTTTGAGAAGAAGTTGGTAAACTCTTACAATCTAAGAAGTCCTGTTGCAACAACATAATAAAACAATGCTATTCATCAGTTAGACCGAAAACATAATCCGTAGGGTATAGTCGCCTGGAAATGTACTGATACGACCAAGTTATTGCCTTCGTATATTAAAGACAAGGCCGCATCTTTCTCTCTATACATGCCTTAGATATTAAAGGAGTAGTCCACTTCACCCCACAAGTTTTAAACCCATGACATACTGGCTAGTGATCAAAGATTCATCATTGTGAAGAATGAATAGAAAAGATTTTTTTTTTATTAAATATTGCTTCCCAGACTGTAGGTCACTTTCAATCTTGAATTCTGAATTACACAGTTGATCTCCTGCCCCACACGTTGAGAGCTGTTTTGGCAGCATGGAGTTATTACAGTGGAAGTGTTCTTGTATCTGCCAAGAGACGGAAATTTGAAGCGAGTTATCGGAAACTCTAACATAAAACAGGATGATTCTTTTCATGATGGTCTTGATTGACTTTCACGAGTCGGTGGGTTAAATGTCTTCGACATCCATTGCAACATGCCCAGCTTCTGTTCAAGAGTGCACCAGCAGCAATGATGTCAATTTCCTCATTTTGTTATCAGTACTCTCAGGGCCAGAAGAGAGGGGGGTTCCTTTTGTTCACCATTCGATATTAAAATCTGACACAAGTCTTTTTTTCTCTGCTAGCAGCATTGTCAGGGAGCAATGTAACGAAACAGCAGGTCTCCCACTCTGTGCCAAAACAAATTCTGCTTGATAATGCTCCTGCCTGCTCTTATGCATCTGGCTATTCTAATAGTTTGGACCAATTAGTGAACCTATTAATTATCAAGGTAGAATAATGCCTAATTTTCCAGCGATTTCCAATGAGGTGAAAGGTTACCGGGAATGACTGAACCAAAATTATGTTTCTTATTCAGACTGTGTTTTTTGATTATTAAAATATTTTAATATGTTAATTACAGTCTGCCTGCATTTACCTGATTTTTCATGTGGTTTTGAACAATCTGTTCAGTTCTGTTCTGTACTATGCTGTCCTATGTGTGTACAATTTTTTTCGTACTTTTTTCCTAAGCAATACAACAACTTTTTAGATATCATTTTCATTGCATATTTGTAATCTAGACATGATGTAAAGTATATGACAGTTTGGGAATTGCTGTATATGCAAAGTAAACAGAGACTTTTATATAATGGGTCCGTTATATAACATACAGGTACACAGTTTTGGAGAATCGTTCTAGGTTGTGGAACCAATTGACTGCATAAGATGCAGGACCACTGTATTTTCAAATTCTACAGCACAGGGATGAAATTTCCCATTGTCCATTTTCTGAAACCGTTTGTTTCAGAAAGGGAATAACCCAGGGTGGGGCGCCAACCCATCTCAGGATGGATGAAATTGTTCATGTATATAAGTAAATAATGCACTTTAAAACAATAATGATTGTTTATTACATTTATTTTTAGTATAATTAAATTATTACTATCATGATTTATTGATTAATATGGGGCACTGTAGGCCCCTTCCTGTTGTGCGGTAAATACAAATTGCTCTTTGATAAAACATTTCCTGGCATAGTCATTCTTGCAAATGAAATTGTGTCTTTTTGTATTTTTCTGCAAGCAGAGAATCCAGAAAGGTAGAAACATCTATAATTACAGCTAAATACAGACAGACATGCACATACAGCCATACTTTGTTGATGACCTTTCTCTGTTAACTTTTTGGGAAGGTTTGGGAGGGTGGTAGGCTCCACAGTGACACCTGCAGGCGATTTCCAGCCCTGCTTGCACAATTTAAAGCTTGACTACTTTCAGCTTAGAGGTAGCAGGTACCTTTAGACAACTGTTTCAACTCAATAACTCATTAAAGGGTACGAGATGTTTATGAATGTAGGTAATATGTGGAGATGTGTGGGCAAGGGCCTGGAGGCCCTGGTGTGGAAGGTGAAGCTGGGAAGTCTTTTCTTCATGAAAGTACTAGCATTAGCATAGGATAGTCCGTTAGCATTGAAATATGTTGAATATTGCATCTCCAGGCAGAGTTTGATGGGGGCTCGAGGCCAGCTTTGGAAGGAAGTAAATGTTCTTGTAGGAAATTGACTGGAGCCACTGCCCTCGTGCTTCGAATAAAAGAAGGCAAGCAACTCAAATGCAGGATTTTAAAATATGTTTGACATGGTCACATTGACACTTTAGTTTAACTGCAGAAACATGGCCGCATATTTACAGTGAACTGTAAAGTGGAGATCGACCCTCTGGTACTTTTATTACAGAATCTCTAAAACAAGATATTGAAATAGTGAATTGGATGTTGTTTATTTAGTTTCAAGAATATGGAATTATTCCTCTTCAGAGAGGTGTCACTGGAGCCAGAAAGCGTCCTTTTCTCCAATAAATGAGCCAAAGTGCATGGGTGGTCTGCCACTCACGCCCACGTCCAAAGGAAATATCTGGCTGACAAGGGAGGATGGAGCACAGCTCAGGGAGGTAACGGAGTCTGATGGAGTCTGTCAGAGGGAGGATATTAGTGTATGATTGTGTCTTATTGATTCCACAATGTTTTGTGTTTACCTCCATCACAATAGCTTCACCCAGCCAAAATGGCCATGATAGATTGAACAGAACCGGTCCATAGAGTGTGATGGGGACATGAGCTCTGGGAGGACGACATTTTTATGGGCGTCCCATCAATCACTGACACACTGCGTTTCAGGCACTGTGATATTTGCATGGGTGGCATCTTAATGAATCTTTTCACTTCGGGAATTTCAGAGCAAATCCCATGAAGGGGATTTTGTGTCATTGGTAGTTTGTTGGAATATTAGACAGCATGGTATTGTCTTAAGCTTCAGAAACTGTTGCACAGAATTGGATTTTGGCCAATAAAGTGATGTCCAAAGACACAATTCAGACACAGGTCAGAGACTACAGAGCAGCTACAAACTGGCATGATTTTGCCATGTCTGGTTGGTTCAACTCAGGGTTTCCATGTCAAAAGCTGCAAAAGATGTAACTTAAGCGATGTAGCCATTTCCCTTGGCGATGTGGTCTTGTATGGTACAGGTGGCCTTTTAAAATATCTACATACCCATATCCAGGCCGTCACAGAGCTGGATTCCAGGGCCCAAGCCATTTTTCTATATTGAAAGCCCATTCTGCTAGTAATCTGTATATGTTTTCAGGTGGATCCACTCCAGCAGTTAATGTTAGTGGAATATGGGGACTGCAGTCGCATTCAATTTGGATTAGCGCCCCCCACAGAGGAATGATTCGGTCCGCCAGCACACATGCCACTATGCTCACGGTGTTATTACGAGTGGGAATTGCCTCAACCCATTTGGAGAATTTATCAGTTTTCACAGGGCAATGATGATATGCACTGCTTTGGCACTGGGTAGTGGACCAATAAAATCTTTACATTTACATTCCAAGTTCACATTTGATCATTTGTCGGAATTGACACACTGGTGATGAAAGGATCTTTCAGTAGCTTTGGCTGGCGTAGTTTGGCCTGCCTAGGTTTGCCTCAGTTGACGATACATTGAAGCCGATATGACAGTGGTGAAAAACAGCGTAGGCCCAAGCAGAGTCCGTAGTGGCGGATTCCCTGTGGGGCCAGCAGCCTGACGTGATCATTACTGTGTATATGAATCATTGTTTGTGGGGACGCTTAATTATCAATTAGTTGTGTTAAGAAGAGCAGACCAGCGGGACAACTGAAGACACAGACAGACGGCAGGACATTGAGGGGGAACCCTGCCAGGAATCATCGTTGACTTGACAGCTACCAAATGAAATGTTTAGAAATTATCCACATAAACTGTCCATTTACTTACGGAAGGATCTCTGTGTTTGTTTATTCTTGGCTCACCTGTCTGCAGCCGTCCCCCTGCAGTCCGCCTCACATCAGGCCCGTCTCGGGTTCTGCACACGCTGCCTGACAGGCACAAATGGATTTCTGCAGTATGGGGGGACCCCAGCGAGGACCCCCCACTGGGTGTGATAATGAAGGATGAAAATAGGGAGAGGAGGCAAACAGGAATTAGACAAGCCTGTACTGGGGGGGAAGAGGGGGGGACTGTTGGTCCTCTGGGTATTTCGTTCAGAATCTAGTTTCACAAATAAGCCTGCTGTATAATCCCTTATAAAGTTAATGAAGTTTTTTTTTTTTTTTTTTTGGGATAGGGAAAGACGTGTTTATTATGGAGGGTAAGAGATAAATGTGGTGAAGAGTTAATAGTTTTCACCTTGAGAGGAAGTCGGCATCTCGTTGTGGGTCAGCACCGTTCTCAGTGAGCTGGCAAACCGCAGGAATCCTAATGAGGGATGTACTGACCTTTACTACTAGGTACTTATTTTATTAAGACTTTAATTTCTGCTGTTCTGTAGATAAATATACAGACTGGCTCACTACTAGGTGCAAATAAAATGCAATCGCATTCACATTTAAAAAAATTATTTTTAACGTAATGATTATTGAAGTCAGTGGTTAACTCTGTAACCTCACACCTTATCGTTCTTACCCCCTGTAAGCTTATGTTGTGTTATTCATAACTAATAGCAAATATCTAAGGTCTTATTGCTAATAGTTAATAGCAAATATCTGAGGTCTTATTGGTAATAGTTAGCAGCAAACATCTGATGCCATATTATTCATGGCTAATATCAGATACCATATTGTTAATAGCTAATTGCTAATATGTGATGTGGTATTGCGAATACACAATAGCTAATATCTAATGTTAAATGACTAATATGCAGGTGCAGGTGTTGTGAGGCCGGTTTCTTTCCTCCTGTGTTGCCTATATACAGGGGGGCCCAACTGGACAGTAAATCACAGTGTGTCTCCAGGTTGATCACAAGAGATAATTAATGGATAATTCTTTGGACAATTTGGCAAAACATACCAATTGGGAGACTCCCCCTAGTCAGCGGCAATATATAGCAATATATTCAGACACCCCCCCCCAGTCCACTCCACTCAGGTCAGTGGCAAATTCCTGGGCTGTTTTTTGCTTTTGCCAGTCTTCATCAATTCATTCATCCACTTTCTGAAACTGCTTGTTCTGTTCAGGGTGGCATGGGGTCTGGAGCCTGTCGCAGAGGCTACAGGCACAAGGTGGGGAACAGCCCAATCTAAGGTGCTTCAGTTTTCTGAACACAAACTACATCCAAATAACCAATGTCCTACATAACTTATGAGGAATTTTTGTAAAATTAATAATGGTCTTTATATCACTCATTCTGACATACTGTTCGTTTCCATTGGTCCTCCTAAATCAGTCAGAATAGACTGGTTCTCCTGCACTCAGGAACCTTTACCTTGACCAGGGGGTGATGTGTGGCTTTGATGGTCTGTTTCTGCGTCCGGAAGGTGACTGGTTCAAATCCTATGGTCACGAGACAACTCATATCACTGTTGTGCCCTTGAGCAAAACCCTCACACGCAAAAATTGCTCCAGGGGTGCTGAATAAATAGTTTGTGCCTGCTACATGACGGGATATGTGAAGATAAAATTTTGTTGTACTTGCTCTCTGTGCAATAACAATAAGGACATTTTATTCTATTCATATATCAATGTGTAATTCAGCTTTCTTTGATATGCACTCCATTGCCAACCATCTTGACAGAGACAAGCTACTTTAAGCACTCACTATATCAGTGGGACAAATACTCCACAGAAAGACAAGATCAGTTGTAGCACCCAGAAAAGCACCCCTGTCTATACCCCTTTTCTGAACAGAGTGCCCCCATCTGCAAAACTGCCCCCTGTTACTGTTTGACTGTGTTGATTGACAGCCTCTGAAATCTTTCTTGGCTACCAGTTTGTCAGTGATGTGGATTTAAACACATGCTCAAAGCTGCTTTTTTATTTTTTGCAAACTATGTAATCTAACTAGACAAAGCACTTTCACTTAGCACTGTGGCCTCCTGGTGGGTATCCAGATAAAGTGTAGAGCCTACTGTGACTTTGAAGTTTTACATTTATCCACAAGTCAAAGGTAATTAATCGGGGATTAACACTGTAAGGTATTAATTACAAGCGGGTCGGCTGTGTGGAGCATGTGTCATCCATCCTGTTTTGTTGTGTTTACGGTATTTTCTTCTTGTTTTGGAGAAGAGCCATAATTGTTTATTATGAGTGTTTATTATGGGAAATGCAGCACTTATCTCCAATGTCCCCTTTGAAATGACTACACAATTTAGGCCTCTTCAGTCCTTCTGCATTTTTAATAATGCTCCTAATCATACAGGTATAGCAACCTCAACTGCAATTCCAGTATCCCCGTACTTAGCACACCGTACAATATGGAGCTGAGACAGAATAATGGCCTGAGTTATGTGAGCAGCAGGGGTCCCGCATTCAGGCTCTGTGAGCGTGGAGTCACCCTGCCTTAGAGACATGTGGACTCCAGACGGAGGCAGGGATCTCACTTGCCCCCCAGGGGTCAAAAGGCTGCTTGCCAGTCAAGCACTAACTTAATAAAACGGTTTTAGCTCGTCTCTTTACAGCACATTAGCTTCCCCATCATCTCTTCACCCAGTAGGCTCAGACTCGCCCTGGCTGTTGACAAGCTTTTAGAGCAGAATTTGTTTAAACACTCAAGCAAACGTCAACAGAATCTTTTTTCATAAAAACCTTTTTTAGGAAGGACCTGCCATTTAGAGGGGAAAAACATCCTGTTGCTGGCTTCAATTCCTCAGGAGATATTGTTCAAAAAATCAGAGAGCTAAACACACTGCTCTCCTTTTGCATTAACTCACTTAATTAAGTAAGTAATTAGTAAGTGACTAATTACTTACTTAATTTTTTATGCTAAAATGATGTCTGAGCGAAGCATGTTTGTTTATGACAGATTATCTACTAAGTCAAATTTTGGACTGTTTGCTGAAATATGTTTGGTTGGTTTGCTTAAATATACATTAATGTATTTAGCAGATGTCCAAAGAGAGCAGGGTCAGCCAGTCTCCTTAAAGCAGTTGGTGTTTAAAGCTTTACTTTAGGCCCCAACACTAACATCACTCTAGCAGCCAGGAGATTTGAACTAGTAACCTTCTACTCATAAACACAGGGTCTAACCTGCAGAGCAATACACTAACACGGTGCTTGGTGACATCACGCAGAATTTTATAGCTCAGTAAGCTAGAAGCCTCACATCCCTAAGGTTGTGGGTTCCCGCCCCTGGCTGTGTGAGCAGAGTTTCCATGTAGTCTTTGTGTCAGGTTGATTTGTTTCTGCAGTCCAAAAACATGGAGTTGCTGAAAAGTGACTCCAATGCCTCATTTCCACCAATGCAGTGCCAGATAAAAGAACCAACACAGTTTTGTCTAATATTGCTGGTGCTGGTAGTGAAACAACTCACCAACTCATTAGCAAAATAACATTATATCGTTTTTTTTTTATCTTATTTTATTTGGTGGAAAATGAAAGATCGTTTTGCTAGGCAAGCACATCAGAAATCCAATACATAAAATATTGTGTTTGTGACATAGACCGCAAAGTTCAGATTTTAGCTCTATTATTGTGTGATCTTTAAAAAGACACCGGTAAAACAGCAAGTAAGAATAAAGAATAAACTCACTTACATGCACAGACTACACCGTTACAGAGACAAGAGTTGATACAGGCAATAGGGACAGAACACAATAGAGTCATACTCTGTTTTTTGGGAACACCAGCTTAGAAATCAGGGGCGAGTTTCCCAAAGTCTTCTTAATGCTTTGTTGAATGGGAAACTCACCCCAGATCAAAATAATTCTAAAAACAGAATGCATATGAACCTTTACTTTCACTCTCGCCTACTTAACATTTCTGTTCCATTGTTCTTTGAAACCAGTGGACACCAGCTCCGTGTCGATGGAAACGAGACATCAATGTGTATGACCATATGAGTGAGTGGGATCCAACCCAGATTACCCCCTGCCTTGTGCCCTGGGCTTCCAGGGATAGGATCCAGGTTCACAGTGACCAAAAAAGATGTATGGATGGATGTGGAAGACGTTGTTGCCTCACATCTGCAGGGTTCTAGGCGTGATTCCCACCCCGCTCTTTGTGGAGTCTGCATGGGTCCCCTTCGGAATAATGTGTGTGAAGTTCCAGTCTCAGTCCAATAAATGGTTGTAGAAAAAGGACAGAAGAATTTAACCTTGAGACCGTCATGGGTGCATGTTTAACTGGGAGACATTCAGCTGTCAAAAACTGGACGGTCAGGATACATGAAAGGAGAATTCATTAATGTGTGAGAATGCGGAACTCTTTATTCACAAAGCTGGTAGTCTGTGCTGGAAGGTGGAATTCCTCTCTGAAGACAATGAATGCTGCGAAGCAACAGCAGCACGCCTTCCATAGGTCATGGCGTGTGAAAGCCACCAAGGACAGAGGAATTTATTCCGAACTGCAAGGTCACATAATGCAAATGTCCTCTTTTAGCTTTACTGAAATTCTTAATTACATAGTAATTGCCAGCTAGAACTCTCAAAGGGAGACGGGAAAGCAGACAGGCTGCGAAGAAAGGCAGAAAGAATCAAGTGCGTGAAAGAAATTGATTAAACCTTAAAGACGGAAGAAATGTACAGTCTTGGCTGACTCCCCCATCCAGGGATGCTTTGCATCCCTCAGCGTCTGTCTGCTTCAGGTCTGACGTGTGTCAGGGCCTTTGCAGTAGAGCTACAGCAATAAAAAAAACAAATGGAATTAAGTGTAAACGGAGCGCTTTGTCTCCCCTGCAGTAGCAGAGAATCTATTTGATATCTATTTTTAAATCTATCAACAACAAACTTGCCTTTTGCATTTAATACTGTAAATCACTGTTGCATCTTTAATATTTGATGAACCTCGACTTTTGACATGCCTTTACATCAGTACACAAATAAGAAGGGGCCAAATCCAGGGCCAGTCCTAACCCCCTCAGGGACTCCTTCTGTGGTGCCTCTGCCTGGCAGTTATATCCTCAGCCCCCCTCCCCGGAGAGCCAGGAGTGGCAGATGAAACCCACTTTCATGTGGCATTCTTGTGTGGCACCCCCCCAGCGCACGACGAAGATAGAGCCTCACGCCGCCTGGCAGTGAAAAAAAAACCACAATGACAGCCTCATTACAGGCTAACACAGCGGGGGGACGCGTGTACGCACCTATGCCTTGAAGCTGGCTCTTGTGAACTGAGAGGGCGACGAGCACATAATATCAAAAGCCAGGCGGTGCTAACGGCCCCCCCCCCCGCCCCCCGCCCTCACCCCGCCAGCGGTTCTCTCTGAGACAACAGCCAATTAAGCAGGCCAGGGGCCCGCAGCAGCGTATGAACGCACCCACCCCCTGCTATGAGGAGCACACCTATAGCAGTGATGCAGCGAAGCTGCCGGATGGGGAGACAGCACCAGCATGCTATGCACCGGCAGGGCCCCTTGGCCATAGAGCTGCATTGCACACTAGACTCAAACCCAACACCGAAATACAATTGACATTTGCATTACCCCTTTTAGTGGACATGGAATGTTCTGGGTTTGGATCAGCACTTTTAAAGCTGATCCGAAATTCAAACATATGTTTTTTTCAAGTAATTATGAGAGCCTATATACTGATGATCCAAAACATCATGACCACCCCAGCATGAAGCGAATAATATTAAAAAAATGGTACATGTCGAGGTCTGGGATATATTGACAGTGATCATAACAGTTTGGCTCATTGGTGTAATTACACAATGACTATGGCGATGTCATTTATACATGTATGTATGCTACTTATATTCAGATATAAATATTAGGACTGTGAATCAAATTTAAAAATAGCTATTCACAGTTTTCTGTGATTAATCGTAATTAAAACCAACATTAAAACCTGCATTCATAAATATTTACACACTGAATCCCTAAATTAATGGGAGTATATGTGTCACTGTCACAAGGTCCTTACAGTAACATATTCATCTTCTGTACTTTTTGACGACAGAAATAAATATTAAATACTAATTATTAAATATTGCAAGTTAATTGTTTAAACTGTCGATTTTGTCTTTGGATTAATTAATCAGTTTTGTTATATTAGCATTTGTTTTCTTTAATAAAAGTACTTAATCAAATCCAGGACAAGAGTTATGGGGATGTCAGAATCAGACAATGGGAAGGAGTGACAATCCATGATATAGCTTTCTAAACAACGAAGGCACCGTATTACAACAGGAAATACACAGAAAAAGGAAACCAAAGAACCACAGGCGGTTAAACAAGAGGAACAAAGGAAAATCTGGGGGGGACCAGCAACAACCTAAGACTGAGGACAGGACAGACAAATATATACACAGACGGAGGAGAACTAAATGAGGGACAGGTGTGGTTCATTGGAGCCACACAAGTGAGGAAACAGGATGACCAGCAGAGACCTCTGCTGGCTAAATGGAATCATAACCGGTAGAACAGAAGAGATTATTCATTTCCAGCAAAAATACTACTTGCAAGCTAGTACAAGCTGACTTTAAAGGCTTTCACAAAGGCTCGATGCAATAAGACAAGAGAAGGCGTTGAGAAGACAAGTAAATCATTATTATATTTAGTCTCGCTTTGGTGATTAAGGACATACAGCACATGTACATATAATCGGAGGTACTCATCGGGTAGATCGACACACTATTTACTTTAGACTACATGACTGATAGAAAATCTAAAACCTATTTCGCTAATGGCTCTAAAAACAGAAGCACGAGAGCCAGTGAAAGTGCACTTAGAAAGATCTTACAATTTTATGGCATAAATCTTCAATAAAATCAAATAAATACTGCAAATTGCGATATTTTTATCTTATATATGCCTCCATCTGGGGATTTTTTTAAAGAGATATTAATCGAATGGGGGTTTCTCAACTTTCATGGAAGATTTGGGGTTGTCATCCCTGAGGTGGGTGTGGCAATGCGCTGTTTCAGCACATGCTCCTTACCTATCTCGCTCTTAAAAATCTTTGCTCATATTATTCACCAACTTGGGTACACAATACCATATGTGTTAACAGGATCAAAAAAATACACATTATGACTTTACAATTAATTCCATGCCTAATTGCGATAAATTTCCCAGCCTTAAAATGTGATGGACAGAATGTCCACAGATGGACAGAACCAGAGCTCAGCCTTGGGGGGTGGGGAGGGGGGGTTGTAATTTAGGAATCCTGAGTCATAAAAGAATGCTGAGGACACGTATTTGAAGACATACTGTATGCATGCACATGTACTCACAAACACAGATGCAGACACGCCAACACAAGCCAATGTCACATCTACAAAGTGCAAGAGCATGCTTTACTCCACACGTGTAAGTGGTTCATGTGGAAACCATCTCGATGTTTGGAAGGGGACCATGTCTGCAGATATGGGCAGACATGTGCATGTGTGCTGAGACATGTCAGAGGGTACAGATATGTGCAGACACGTGCATATGTGTGCAGAGATGTATGATAGTGTCCAGAAATGTGCAGACGCGTGCATATGTTTGCAGTGACGTGCAAACATGATGTGCAGATATGTGCAAACACGTGCAGACGTGGGCAGAAGTGTGCATATATGAGTAGA
The DNA here is from genome assembly GCA_026779605.1 of Mormyrus hasselquistii. Taxonomy (NCBI): domain Eukaryota; kingdom Metazoa; phylum Chordata; class Actinopteri; order Osteoglossiformes; family Mormyridae; genus Mormyrus; species Mormyrus hasselquistii. The sequence goes on along the minus strand of JAODKE010000047.1, from coordinate 17,495,192 downwards.
TGTGTGCATATGTGTGCAGACACATGCAGAAATGTCCAGATATGTGTAGCCGAAGAGCAGCCAGGATACGGGTCCTGGTCCCCCTGGGCATGCAGCACAGCCAAAGGCCAAGCTTTATATCAGAGCGAGAATGAGACATGCACCCCGCCCCCCAACTCCAAGGACTCGTTAATTCATCCTTCGAATTCTCCTCTCTGCCGGCAGATTGCTGCTGAATATTGTATGCTTTTAATTACGCCTTTGCACTCCTTCAAGAACAGACCAAGGCCAGGAGGGGCTCGACCCCAACACGATGTGATGCTGATCACGCTGATTGGCTGAGATACGCCCCGTTGCCGCATGCGACCATCGCTTGTATCTGCAAGACGGTCTGGTAACAGCGGACAGCATGTCAGAACGAGCCTCTGCATTGATCCTGCTCTTCAATCATGCTCAACAAGAGTCATTTACTGCGACGAGCAGGAGAGAGAGAGCTAAAGTGACAAGGCGAGACTGAGGGAACGGCAGAGCCGTTCCTTTCAGCCGTACAGGGGGGGTCTGGTGCTGTGGGGAGGTACAAAGGCGCACTCCAGCCGGCATCGTGCCGCAAATTAGCATGAAAATGGTGGCCGACCCAACAACAAAAGACATGAAAGAACATCTGGCCGCCTTTTCTTATTCATGTTGTTTTACGTATGCAAAGCAGTGCGTGCGGAGAAGCAGAATAAAGCAGGGCATATATTAATGTCTGGTGTTTACGCTCATCAGCAGGGCCCGCGTTGCCCTCGCCGGTGATGTTTTCACTTTTCCGCTTGACGGCACGTCGACAGAGTGAGCCTGTTATGTCGAATCTCTTTTTAATGTTCCTATATGTTAATGTCGGAAGCAAAGTAACACTTACAACGTGTTTGAAGTAAAACTACCACCCAGCACCTGGAACCGGGAGAACGCAAGGTCTACGAACCCATCATTATCTGTCCATCTCCTAACCACTTATCCTGGTGGGGGTCATGGCTTTTTTTGGTATGCTGCCATATTTTCGCTCAGTGAAATTTTTCATGGGGAATCCAGCGAATTTAATCGTGTACATAAAAGTGCCGGAATAGTGTTGCTTTTGAAAAGAATTTAAAAAAACAATATACCATAAAGTGTGACAGCATGAAAAAGGTTCCGCCCAAGCCTAGTGTGGGGGTGATAAGAAGCTCAGTGCTGCCCCCACTAGGTAGTTATGCGGTATGATGGCACAGGTTAGGATGTGAGGTCGACTCTGAACCCCAAAGAAACAGCTATACTTCACTGACATTCATCACCAGTGCCATCCATCCATCCATTCATATTTCATAACAGGTCTTATTTTTATTTTTACAGTGTGTTGATGTGACCCTGCCCACACACTTTCCTGTCTATTCATACAGTACACAGGTGCAACATGTCATCAATGGCCCCCGTGATCTTCTCAGCTGCACGCACTTGTCTATTGTAGGGTCATGCGGTCATAAGTATTGTAGTTCTGTGGAAGTTGTTTTTTGGGACTGATCATTAAGGACAAACCTTACAAGACTTGCCAGGTGGTTAGGGTAATGAATCGTCTGACAAGCTGTGTCTCTATATTAGGAATGTCTATAGAAATGGTTAAAATTACTCATCTTATTGCATTGGGCCCTCTTTCCATTGATGCGGTCTATGACAACCCTATTTGTATCATGCTGCTTCTCTTAAGCTAAAGAAATAAATTCATTCACTCATGTGCATTTTTCGTTAAGGAGGAGGTCAGCTGCCAGAGGCTACAGTGTATTTATTCTCCATTTTACATCCAGAGTTGTAGCCTCCTCTCATTTGTATAGTTCTTATGTTTTTACAGTATGTATCTAACGTTATGGTCCTACTGCTACGGTATTTCATGAAATTATCCTTCTTTTGTATGGTCCTGTTCGGGGTAAGCAGTTGGAAGATATATATATATACACACATTTTGAAAATAACAAGTGTACGTCACAATTATTTGTTTGTAAGTAGTGGTTATATGTTCAGTGTCATTGCTTGAGGTGCAGCTAAGCTGGACCTGGCAGGATCTTTCGCCTCCAGAGCTGTTTCAAGGGTTTATAAGTTCTGCGCTCAGAGATTCCTTTCTGCACTCCACTGCTGTGCTAAGCTGTTATTTTTGGCATTCCTGTTGGCCTTAACGAGTCCAGTCATTCTCCCCTGACCTCTCTCATTAACAAGGTGTTTTCAGCAGCAGAACTGCCACTTACTGGACGATTCTAGTTTATCAAACCATACTCTGTAAACTCTAGACACTGCAGTGTGTGAAAAGCCCAGTGGGGCTGCAGTTTTTCCGATCAGGTGTCATAGCAGTTCTAGTGCGTAACCAAACAACCATTAAAGCTCCTCACCTTGTCTGCCTGCTGTCTGCATTCATGATCAACTCTTTGTATTAACAAATAGAATTAATAGTACCTATTAATAAGTACCTAATAAACTAGCAAGTAAATGCAAGCAAAACATGCCCTTCTTCCTATATTAAGGAAGCGAGTCTGGATTTTAATAGCTATTTTGTACCTCATTCACAGAATTAGCTATTGTTTTAAGTTAATTTCATTTTTCCAAAATGAAAAATACAGCATGTGAACTGTAAAAGTCTCAAATTTGCAAATGATTTGATAAAGGAATATCATTTTCTCATTTTCTCACCCTGAACATTTGACATTTCTGGAACTATATAAAAACACATGATTCCCTGGCATTCTGTTTTGGGAGAACATTGCAGAGGCTGGTTGTGGTGATTATTCCCACTTTTAGTCCTCTCTACTTTTATTTTTTAAAAGATCCTAAGCTGTAGTCTAATTAGCTGACAGAAATTTTGACAGACGCGGCACAATTTTGCTCTCCTTTTCTGTGGAAAAACATTCAGTTGATTTCATAGAGCTGGAAGTTGCCAGAGGTGACGGATGATGAGGGATTAAAGTTGGTGGTGTGAAGAGCGCCCCCTGCAGTGTTCCCCCCTGCTGAGCCCCCACTCACAGCCTCGATCCTTCAGCAGTATAGTCGTGCTCCATTCCCAGCTCCAATATGCCACATCTGGCCCACTGACAGCTTTCAGGGATTTTAACTTTCAAGGACAGCTTGGCTTACTTTGTCCAGAACTAGAGAGTGTGGAGGGGGGCTTATTTTTGCATATGCTGCACTTCACGTGTGTGCTTGGGTGTGGGGGGGGGAGGTTAAGGGCTCGATTTGGCTCTGCGTATGTGAAGTTTGCTTGTTCTGTCTGCCCTGGGGAGAGTTCTATCCAAAGCCCTAGTCTATGTGGTTTAGGTGAATCAGTGTCTCTAAATCGCTGTTAGCGTGCGTGTGCGCATGTAAGTGTGCGTGTTCGTTTTTAATTAAATTTCCAGAGCCTGATCTTTCGGCAGGGAAATCCATTGGAAACATCGTTTCATCGCTTCCAAAGATCCTTCTGCCAAATGTGCCTGAAAGGAAATGTCTCCTTGCAAGAAGTGGCAAAGCACAAGAAACATCTCCAGTGTGTTCAGCCCCAGACTCTACAACGTCACCATGTGCAGTACGGCTTTCCAGCATACATAGGCATGTGCATGTGCGAGGGGCCTTAGCACCTGCCCGTTTTGTCTGGAGGAATGATGCCCCCCCCCCCCCTCTTTTTTGATGTTCCAAGTGCCCTTTTGAGATGACTGACAATCATGCGAAATCCCCTGTTCCTGAAAAATTACCGAATGCCCCCCTCACTGCAAAAATAAGGGACCCACCCAGCCTGCAAAATGTACCATTTGGCCAAGCCCCCCCCCCAGTTTGAGCACCGGCCCCTTGAAATTCTGTGCGCGCATCAGTCACCATACAGAAAACTGAGTTTCGAATGTGAAGAGGTTTCCTTTCCAGGAGCGAAAAAGGAAGGAGATTTATGTTGAGACACAATGAAGGTCGTCCCGATGTTACACTCACTGCCGCAAGATAAACTCCTCACCAATTAATACAGACGTGATACAGAGCGTATAAATGTTCAAGGGTGACTACAAAAGAAAGCCGCATGCACATGGCCAATACTACTGGAACTGACGATACACTGTTAGTGTCATAGTTCCACTTGAAATTATAATTCATGCACCCACAGAAGATTGCTTTGGTAATTATAGATATTATAATTAAATTTGATAAAGTCCACTGAGAAACTAAATCTCATTTGAGCTTAGTTGAGAGATTATTGCTCTTAAATGGATAGGAGATACAACCCTGGCATGTGAGAAAAGAACAAATTACAGTCGGCAAGCTAGGTAAAAATGTTGAGTTTTAATTTTAATTATGCCTGCTGGTCTCAGGCACTAGATATAAAGTAATTTGTGTATCAGACTACAATGACAAACAAAACAGAATCGCTAACTTACTTTAAATGATTCAACTGTGGAAATCTATTATTCAGTATCTATAATTTCCAAAGGTATCTAGCAATAACACTGAGAAAGAAACATGTCCCCAAAGATTAAGAATTATTAATCAAATAGTCTGAAGATGAATCACATCGCTTTAGTCTTGCAGAAGTGTGTTGTGATCACAGTATTAACACCATATGTGAATAAGTTCATATAGATTCAGAGGGATCAGAGCCTGGGCTGAATGCCAGGCTTTTTTCATTGTAGTCACAGATTTTTATAAAAGAGTTTATAAAAGAGGAAACTGGTCCCCATAAGATAAAAAAACAGGTATTCATCACGTTGTGGGGCCATTTGTTCCCCACAAAATAAGGTATACCTGGACCACACACACACACACACACGCACGCACACACACAGATACAAATATAGACAGGGCTCTGTGATCTAGCTGAGAACTGTCAAATGAGCTGAAAAATATTGGAATATTCATACGACCTCCCAAGAAAGAAGGACTAGAACTGACCCGTTCACACAGCAGGCTACAGGGCTGATTGGTTTCCATGGCAATTCCCACGCCAAAGCCTTCTCACCAGTTTGTGACCTTAAGTGAAAAATTGCAGGAGCTCAGAAGAGGGAAAACTCAAAATGACAGGTTTGCATGACGGCAACTGCTGTGCTGACCCAACATATGTCAATACGCTGGGAGTACGGATAAACAAGGATTTGGACCCACTGAACACTCAGGTTCGACAACCTCTGCAACCATTTTCTTTTGTCAAGTAACAAGCCATCAAGAAAATATATGGCATGTCCACTGTCACGTATTAACGGAAGCTTAGTTGGCATAGACGCTGAACAGATTAAAGGATTGGCTGTAATTCTCTAGTGCAGGCAACAATGTCTATATCTGTGATTGAGATTATCCATCCATCCGTACAATTTATCAGAGGAACACCCTAGAGAGGATGCCGGTCCATCACACAGCACATGCTATGAGCAATTTCGCACTGCGGGAAGAAAGGACAGGAGGTCCACACTAACACAGAAAGGCTACGTGAACTTCTCACACACACCCGGGGCCGGGGGCGAGGGTGGCTTTGAATCCCCAATCCCGAGCGGCACTGTGCTACCACAACTGGGGCACTCTTGTGCTATTTTTGATAAAATCCATCCTCCCCCTGAAATAAGAGAGGGGTGGAGCTTGCCTTGAATGAACTGGCAACCTCAGCCATTGAACAGTAAAGGGATTCCAAATGGAAGGTGTGACAAATTTAGGAGCATCATGACAGAGAAGCTGTGTCAGCATCGAGCAAAGCAGACAGCTGTCAGGCATGGGGGGGTTACTGTTAGGGAGCACACAGAGCATTCTGGGGGGGCACTGTTAGGGCGCGCACAAAGCACGCTGGGGGGGGCACTGTTAGGCAGCATACTGTAGAACATGCTGAGGGGGCATTATTAGGAAGTACACAGAGCACGCTGGGGGGGCATTATTAGGTAGCGCACAGAGCACGCTGGGGGGGCACTGTTAGGTGGTACAGAGCACGCTGGGGGGGCATTATTAGGAAGTGCACAGAGCACGCTGGGGGGGGGCAGTGATAGGGAGTGCACAAAGCGCACTGGAAGGGGAGTATGTCCATACATACTCATTTCCCACATGGCTGCCTCCCCAGGGCCAGGCTGGGCATCTGGTTGGTGCACGGGGGGGGGGTTGTGAGAACAAGTGGAACTTTTTTGGAGTTCCAATGAAATAAAAGTAGTTGATTACGAGAAAGATCTCAGTGTGTATGTTGATGCTTTCATGTCCCACTCTCGCCAGTGTGGGGGCAATAAAAAAGGCGAATAGAATGTTGGGTTATATCTCTAGGTGTGTGGAGTTTAAGTCAAGAGAGGTGATGTTACATTTATATAATTCCTTGGTAAGACCCCACCTAGAATATTGTGTGCAGGTTTGGTCACCATACCTTAAGAAAGACATTGCTGCCTTAGAAAAGGTACAACAGAGGGCTACGAGAATGATTCTTATGAGGAGAGGTTAGCTTAGCTGAATCTGTTTAGCCTCAAGCAAAGGAGACTAAGGGGGACATGATCCAGGTCTATAAGCTTCTAACAGGTCTGGATGCTGTTCAGTCAAATGGTTATTTCAATATTAGTTTAGATACTAGAACTTGTGGCCATAAGTGGAAATTAGCGGGAGAACATTTTAAAACAAATTTGAGGAAACTTTCTTTACACAGTGTGTACTGTAGTTAGAGTATGGAATAGTCTTCCTGCTAGTGTAGCGGAAGCTAAAACCCTGGGTTCCTTTCAATCAGAGCTAGATAAGATTTTAATTCTCAGCTATTAGTTAAGTTCTCCCCAAACAAGTTTGATGGGCCAAATGGAATCTTCTCATTTGTAAATTTCTTATGTTCTTACTGTATGTTATGTTCATACTGTTTCACTGCTCTATAGTATTTTTATAGTACGTTAGAAATATTCTGGTTCCAAGGTATCGGGAATGCATCAATACATGGTGATGTGTGCTACTACTAATAATGAATAATATAGAATATGCCATTTTCCCTTCAGATAATCCATGCACGGAACATTGATATCTCCATGCATTTCGACTAATCAGATGATGGTGACATTAACCACCATGGTTTAGTTACACTTTTGGCCCTGCTAGTAAGTCAGTGCTGGTACAGCTTGCATAATATACAATGGAAAAGCGCAAGTTTGCGGTATAGCTCGGTTCTTGGTAGGAGTGGAAAAATGACATCTAGCGGAGTATACACCCTTTGCATACTTATATAT
>JAODKE010000047.1:17458966-17487935 GCA_026779605.1 Mormyrus hasselquistii | reverse complement strand
TTTGCATACTTATATATATATATATATATATATATATATATATATATATATATATATATTTACTCCCATACACAGCATGGCTTGATGCACTCTGTGTCGGGAAACATTCCTCCCATGACAGCATCAAAATTATCTGCTGTCTGTGCTGCAGTAGCCCTTCTGTTGGTTTGGATCACATGGGATAGCCTTCATTCACATCTCACAACACTGAGTCTTGGCTACGCAACAGCCTGTCGGCGGTTCGTAGCTTTTCCCTTCTTGGACCTCTCAGTGGGTACTCACCTCAGGATTCGGAGATGCTCTCGCCCAGTCGTCTGGCCATAAGTTTTTGGCTCTTGTCATAGCCAGTCGGATCCCTGCTCAGTTCTTCTGCATTCAACACGTTGCATACGAGTACCAAATGTTAACTTGCCAGCTAATATATACCAGACCTTGACACACATCATTCTTACTACAGCTGATGTTATTCACATCACATGGGGATACTCAAAGTTTTGGTTACTTGGAGTATATTGTATATTATGTATGCATTTTTGCACCAAAAACTGTCTAAGACTTAAATTAACAGTGACAAAAGAATGAACAGAGATTAAAAATTGAACAGAGATTGAAAATTACATAATTTGATCACATTTATGTATTAACTAAACCTTCAGAACAGCCATCATCTAGTCTTCCTGGTCTTTCTTTTGGTAGTACAGCCTCACCACTTCCTGCTGTCACAAAACTATGGCCGATGCCAAGCTCATCCAGTCAAAACACCAATTTCATTATTGTACCCAACTACAGTGGTACCTTGGAATTGGCACTTAATTCATTCCTCGAGATTGGGCGAGTTGTGATTTGGTCAAGGTCCATTTCCTCATAAGAAATAATGTAAATAAATTTGATCCCTTCCAGAGCCCCAAATGATTGCCTATTCAAAGTTATCTACCAACCTATCTAATGATAAAAAACATGAACAATCAATATAAAACTAACACACATGTAAAAGCACACAAACAAAATTCATATACATGAAGTAAATGACAACCCAATACTCAAAAGCGAGAGCAGACACACACGCATCACCATCACGTCTATTTTCCTTTTTAAGTTCTACAGTTACTTTTGCTCCTTTCTTCTTAAGAGACTGAGAGCGATTCATAGGCCTCAGCATCCCAGTAGGTCTGTGCCTCTGTGTCAGCCCATCAGAGACACGTCTCGATCCATACAAGTTTTGTTTTGTCTTGTTCCGAGTTTTCGGTTAAATGGTGGTTAGATTTTTCTCAACCAACCCGTTTGAGGTCCGAATTTGTAGAGCTTAATGTGTCTTAACCCATACAAGTTTACAGGATTGGTCAACGTACAAACAATTTTTTTAAAAGGCCTGACCCATTCAATGTTCAAGTTTCTAGGTTCAACTGTATTTTGTTTGTAAATTTGCCCACCGATCCATTTTATAACTGCTTGAAAAAGGTTTCCAGGGACAAAAAAAAGCCTAAAGCAGGGGTATAAAGGGGTGGATGGGACACCAGACCAGCAGAAGAACCCCAAACACAGCAGGGTGAGAGGACATGTGACCCACCATCTCACCCTGTGGTCTCTATTACTATTGAAATATTTCACTATTAATTTCATTGCATTTTCACTGAATGTAACATGTAATCTGAAGCATTATTTATCTTTTTTATTAGTTTGTCATTTTGAATTTGTTCTTCCATTCATCTTCTCACTGCTTATCGCAGCCAGGGTCACTAATGGGGGGGCTGGATCCTATCACAGGCAGTAAGGTAGAGGTAAACCCCAGGCAGAGTAACATCCATCTCAGGGCTCACACAGAATGGACAACAGGGAAATACGAATGAGCCTGTCATTGGATTGCAAACTGTGCACACAGAGAGCGGAGGCAGGATCCACGCCGCCAACCCCGCAGGTGCGATAGACGGCGCTGCCCACTGAGCCACCTTCATTTGCTATTGAAAATGTTATTTTGTTTTTCACTGCTGGGCCTCCATAGCAAACAGCTACAGTACAATATCTCTGAAATTTGAAAACCATCTATTGCTAATATATGTATCTATTGTGTGTTTTTCTGAAGTTAGGCCTACTTCTGAGTTTTCAGAGCTGAGTTGTATATGGGATATGCTTCGCAAAACAAAATCTTTTTAATCAACATAAGCACATATCCAATTCAGGAGTGTAATGATTCCAGGTTCTCTTGCAGCAGACATAGAGTAGGGACATCCAGGATGAGATTTTGGCCCTCACAGATTACACAGGTGACCCTATAGTCAAACTTATCTATTGACACATGTACAGCCATGTGAAAAAAATGCACACAGGGTTTATGTATTAGAACATCATAAAAAAATCATCTGGTCTTAAAATTAGGTAAATACAACCTGATATTTGACACTGTATCATTATTTAACAAAAAATGAGTTGAAAATCAAAGCAGTATGTGAAAAATTAAGGACACCCCTATTACTTACATGGGAATTAAGAGGGTAAGTAGGAGCCAGGTGCTGCTAATCAAAAGCAGTTGATTAATTGATCTTCTGCAAATGTGACCACCACTGTAAAGGCAGTATTGGCAGGTCTGGAGCATTCAAGTGTATGTTAATGTAATGCCAAGGAGGAAAGACATCAGCAATGGCTTTAGAGAAGCATTTTAAGGCCATTTCTAAACAACTTGAAGATTCACAAGTGAAAAACATTCAAGACAGTTGCCAGTCTTCCCAGGAGTGGACATCCCAGCAAATTCATCCCAAGGTCAGACTATGCAATGCTCAGAGAACTTTTAAAAACCTCAAGACTCTACAGTTAGCATGCTAAATTTTACAGTTCATGACAGTACAATTAGAAAGAGGACTTAACAAGTATAGCTTCTCTCTAAAATGAACATAGCAGCACAGCTATGATCAGAACAGATCACAACGTCTGGAACAATTTTTTTGGACATAGGAGATCAAAGTGGAGATGCTTGGCCATAATGCACAGTGCCATGTTTGGCGAAAACCAACATATCAGCTATGAAGCGCAGTGGTGGAGAGCTGATGATTCGGGCTTGTTCTGCAGCCAGAGAACATGGGCACCTTGCAATCATTGAGTGGACCATGAATTACTCTGTATAACAAAGTACTGTAGAGTCAAATGTGAGGCCATCTGTCTGACAGCTAAAGCTTGGCTGAAATCGGGTGATACAACAGGGCAATGATCCCAAGCGTACCAGCAAATCTACAACAGAATGGCTGAAAAAGACAAGAATCAAGGTGTTGCAATGGCCCAGACCTTAACCTGATTGAAATGTTGAGGAGGGACCATATCAGAACTGTGCATAAAAGGATTCATAAACAAGCCTGAAGTAACATTGTAAAGAAGACTGGGCCAAAATTCCTATCAGTGAGAAACTGATAAAGTCATACAGAAAACAATTCAAATTATGGCTGCTAAAGGTGGTTCTACAAGCCACTGAATCATGGCATGTACTTTTACATACATGGCTTATCAATTTTGGCTTCATTTTTATTAAATATACAATGACATGGTGGAATTTGTTGTGTATTGTTTTACACCAGAGGTTAGATTTAAATAATTCTAGAACCTGGTAAGTGCAAGAATATTTTATTTATTTCCTGATATGTAAAACCATACAACTAAAAGAGGGTGTATTTATGTTTTCACATGACTGTATACAGTTAACCGTACATCACAGTTATATCACATGCACTGTTTGGGAAAGTGAGGGGTTCTCATGTACACTCAACAGAGAAGATCTACTTCTTCAAACAAGAACACGCACCAATCATCGCTAAAACTACTGACAGATGAAGTGAATAATAGAGATGAAATGGTATGAAAATTTAACTTCATAATTATAGTAAAACTAAAAATATCATGGTTATGGTATTATTGCAGTAGTTAAAATGCACTTAAAATGTTAAATGTACCCACACAGACTGAAATCAAGTTTTATACTGAAAATCACAAGATTATGTACTTTTTGTTTGCATAAACATTAAAATAGAAACACAGACAATATGCAAACATAAGAAAACCATATCAAATGAGCATTAACATTACCAATGTCAAGAATCGCTGTTAGTGCCTTCTGTCATGATTTCAATGACACAAAGCAAAACCATGTTACATCTGGGATACTGGTGTTAGCATTGGTTGATGCTAGACAATATTAATGAGAGTTTTTCTAAACACAGTAATCAACCATGGTTTAAATAACTAAAATTTGAAATGGTAACTGTTGGAAATTTTACCGTAAAACCAGTAACCATTTCATCTTTCGTGAATGACATTGATTATCTCGCTACAACTGACTGGGTCAGAGCATCGCTAAAATGGCTGGTTGTTCTGGGTGATCCTGGCATGACATGGTCAGTACCAACCATAAGTGGTCCCAGGATGGTCAACTGGTGAACTATCAACAGGGTCATGGATCGCACAAGAGGGCTACTGTAGCACAAACTCCTGAAAAAGTTATTGCTGGCTATGATAGAAAGGTGTCAGAACACACAGTGCATCGCAGCTTGTTGCATATGAGGATGCAGGACCGCTGACCGGTCAGAGTGCCCATGCTGACCCCTATCTGCTGCTGAAAGCGCCTACAATGGGCACATAGCGCCAGAACGGGACCATGGAACAATGGAAGGTGGCCTGGTCTGATGAGTCACATTTTCAGTTACATCATTTGGGCAGCTGGATGTGTGCATTGCCTTTACCAGGGGAAGAGATGGTACCAGGATGCACTATGGAAAGAAGGCAAGCTGGCAGAGGTAGTGTGATGCTCTGGACAATGTTCTGCTGGGAAGCCTTGGGCCATGGCATTCATGTGGATGTTACTTTGACATATACCATCTACATGACCATTGTCGCCGACCAAGACACCTCTTCATGGCATCAATACTCCCTGATGGCAGTGGCCTCTTTCAGCAGGATCATGCTTCCTGTCTCACTGCAAGAATTGTTCAGGAATGGCTTGAGGACCATGAAAAAGAGTTCAAGGTGTTGACTTGGCCTCCAAATTCCCCAGATCAATTCAATTAAGCATCTGTGGGATGTGCTGGACAAACAAGTCCCATCCTTGGAGGCCCCACCTTGTAGCTTACAGAATTTAAAGGATCTGCTGCTAATGTCTTTGTGCAAATAAAATAGGACACCTTCATAGGTCTGTACATCGACGGACCACAGATGTTTTAGCAGTACGAGGGGGATCTACACAATAGGCAGTGTTTTTAATGTTATGGCTGAACAGCGAACATCCAGCAGGATAATCACACCCCTTTGTTGCAATCTTAACATTCACTCACTTATCCTTCTAATTTCACAATCATTTACAAATTCTGGATGTTTGTTCGACATCACATTAAGTCACTTTAAGATAGACGGTTTGGCGTCTCACCAATGAAACAGTGATGGGTGTGAAACAAAGTGATTTATAGGTAATTACATTTACCTCCCCTTACCTCCCCAGATCCTGTCAACGTTACGAAAGCCCCTTCAGCAGGTTCCCTCTGTATTAATCTCCTTCTGTTACCATCAACACGATCCTGAACTTAATTTCCCACAAGCCACATGCATTTCATCAGGAAACTGATCCTGACAAATATTAAACAGTAAAACTCCATCACATTTTCGATAAGACTTCTCAAATTACAGCTGACATAATTATACGTATGTTTGCCAGAGCCCCGGCGGAATACGCGCAGATGTATAAAAGATCAATTAAGATGATTATCTGCAGCTAAAATTTGTCATTAAACTGAATAATTGACAGCTGCTTTTTAATTCATAACCAGTGCGACCTTCCATAGGTCTCAGCACTGGGAAAAACATTTAGTTATATATGCCATCTCTCATCAAATAAAAGGGAGAGTGAGACTGGTTGATAAGCTCACCGAAGATGCTTTTTTATCATTTAAATCTAAACTATGTTTTTTTTTCTATAGGAATTTTTGATTAGTTTTAAATTTGTTAAATAATTCTCCCTAAAAACAACATTAATCATTAAACCCAAGTACCCTGAGAATCTTTTGATTACACAGCATTCACCTGTGTACCCATATGCTCATCTATGCAAAGAGCCCAGTGATCTTCAGGCCAGAAAAGCAATTAACACACAGCCAAACTTCAGAAGTGCTGTCTCATGCCTTTGCTAAATTATCTCATCTTTTAAACGAGTCATACAATCTTTATCAGAAAAGTACATTTTATGAGATTGGTTACCTGTCCATTGATTCTTTCCTGTTACCCTTAATGGATGGATGGATGAAGTTTGTCAAGAAAGAGAGACACTAACTTCATTTGGAGCCTCTAAAACTAAAATCTGAAATATATCAAGCAAGCATTTTAAAACCACACTTCCTTGCCTGAAGTACTTATTCTCTTTTCATAAATGCTTGCCCAGTACGGGGTCAAATCCTCATAGGCAGTACTGAGTCCAACCCAGGAAGAGCAAAGTACAAGACACCCTGGATCAGCCCACTGAAGGTGCACACACACACATGTTTGGAATTATATTATTGTAGGGACTCTCCATTCATTTCTATGAAGAAAACTTGATTCCCAGCAATGATGACCTTAGCCCATAACCAGCCTTAACCTTAAGTAACCAAACAAAATATGAGACTTTTGGCATTTTTAGTTTTTTGTTTGCAGTCACAGATTTTTATAAAATTGAGATTCTCTTTGTGGCAACCGAAAAGGTCAACGTCAAAATAACACATTTTTATCACATTGTGATATGTACTATAATGCAATATACAATGTAATATATATACAGTACGATCCACAGACACACTCACAGACATACAACCCAATTCACTTACCAGCATGTTTTTTGACTATGAGAGGCAACAGAATAAAAAAGATCACAGTGCAAGAATCAAAACTCACCATCAGAATCCAAGTCACCCTTCTCCAGGGTGTGAAGCCACAGGTACCATTCCACTGTCTTAAGACTCATGTCCAGAAAGTTGCTGGTTCCAATCCCAGGGCCAGATGCATAATCATATCACTGTTAAGTACTTGAGCAAAGCCCTTAACCACAACTGCTCTAGGGACACGGGTCTGACGTTGCCCCACACTTATATCGCTTTGGACAAAAGCATCTGCTAAGTAAATAAATGCAGATTAAATCTATTGTTTTCCATGGCTGATAGTTTCCACAGTTTTGTTCTTGCAATACCAGATGCAAATAGTGCTCTCTCACACTTCACATAGGAAACAGGAAACCTTTTGCTCATGTGAAGTAGTCTGACCCCTTGTGAGCGTTTGTACTGTTTAATGATCACAGAATAATGTAGTCATTCTGTTTGTGGGCAATGACTCAACACACACTGCCCATCTTGCAGGAGACAAAGTTTTAGGCCACAATTGATCAAGTGGATTCATATTTATTGAGTGCATGATTTTTCATACAATATTCCTTTGAAATTACAGTTACAAACAGAATCATCACGATAAACTTTCATTATACGACGTCACAATGGAAATACCATCCAGTCCTGACATTCCATATTTACAGTACAGCAAGTTTGCTTTTCCTGGTCTTCGGTCATCTTAAATCCCATTTGCTGTCTCAGGTTCTGCTGCTGGATTTCCTATGACACACTGCAACAGACAACAAAATTGAAGAGCATTACCAAAAAACCTCTGGAAAGGCAAGCTCAAGAGGTACCGGAATAACCATGCCATTTACAGTATATGTACAGTGACAGATAAACTGAACATTTTCGAAACCTGTTGAGCATAAACAAAGTTCTTATTGTAGTGATACATCTATGTATATAGATATGAGCAGGAAATTCTGGGGTTCCTATATTATACAAGATCAAAACAATTCACTGTAAAATTCAGACATTACATCTGAGCTCCTGGAGGCTCCTGTGATGGATTAAGAACATAAAAAAAGCAGTGAGACAATTTTTCTGTTAAATTATTAGACAAGGTCCATTTTCTACTCAATGACGTAGCTTGGTTACACATGTACTGTATAGTCATCCTAAAGCATTGCTGTGGAGTGCGGCATCTTAAACAGGTTAACCAAAGGTGAAGTCTGTCTTGCTTTGTTTCATTCATATTCTCTTGATAGTGACTGGGAAAAAGGGGAACATTTACTAAAATCAAGTGGTGTTATAAAACATTTTACTAAATTGGACAGAACTGCTGCTGACTCTAAATGGGATATTTGAGTTGCATTGCCTTCCACAGGCTGAACTGAAAGCTTTTTTTGTGCCAGTGATTTTTAACATACAGTATTTGCCTATGAACTTAAACACTCTAGGCTACACACTCATTTAAATGGTTTCATTTGCATCGGAGCCAGATGTTTTCGGAGCCTCCCACATAGAACTGCAATAACATCATCAAGCTATTTGATTAACTAAGCACCCATTTCAAAAGATGTTGCTAATTCATAGCCGACTACCAGTAACAAAAAAGCGATTAAATCACAAGTCAAACAAAATGCGCCGTTTTAAGTCATAACCTCATTTGTGTTAGCAAATACTGTAACAGCGATAAAACGCCAATAAATATTTCATTTTAGCTAGTTACGGCTAAGACACTTATCTAAGTATTTATTTAATTATGCAAACAACTAACAAAGCAATCACAGTTTGAGTAAAGGAAATTATTTATTATATAATTAGTTATGAGTTTCAAGTTACTATAATCGATAAATGACCAAATAATATGAACAAATTTTGCAATTATGAATACACTGGTAAATGTCACTCATTCAGGGTAACTAGTATGAATCATGTGACAGTTCTGTCAAGAGCACAAGACTAATTTAACGTCAGAAGCCAAAAAATAGAAAAACATACCAGATTATTGAATTTCATGAGACTTCTAATATAAGTCCACATGCAAAATGTCATATTGTACACTGCACTATTTAAAAAGGTTAGAACTGTTTCAGCTGGATGAATGTGATTTTTATGCATTTTTTAATGCTTTTAGGCTAATCTACTTTTGTGTGGTAAGCTTCCTACACAAAGTATGCTTTCTCTTAATTTAAATTTGGCTTGAAATGACACGTGACAATTGAAAGTAGGACATGACCAATCAAGGCACAGAATATGTACTGCCTTCCTAGGCCGGTACAGTATATACATACTTTAATACAACAGTTGCTTTAATTGGGCCAAGAAATCTATTAAAGTTTAAAACATACATTTAGCATTTTATTTCGAATAATCAATGATTTAAGGGCAACAACTGAGTAAATACTGATTAAAAACAGTGACGTAAACTGATAAAACTAACCCTAAAATTAACAGAAACACCTAGTAACTATTATGCTTGTGAAAGCTTTAATGTGATTTTAATAAACATTTTAAAAAATTGAAACCTAATCAAACCAATCAATCGTTGGTGCACTTCTACTTGTGGTTGGGACATCTGGTCCTTTGAGGGTCATATAAAGGGCTGGAATTCTTTCTGTGTCCCGTCGGAACTGGCAATTGCTAATTGCTTTTTAAAACATAAAGTTGTGGAAGACTATCCTTAACCTGACTTACAGAAACTAGACCTCTGGGGGGTGAGGGCTGCATTATAATAATCTAGAGACACCAGATCACCTACTTGTGTGTCTTTAGAGGAAACCAGGGGCCCTGGAGCAAACTCCACATAAAGGGAGAGACTTCAGCCCCCAGGAGTTGAGGCGCAACATTGGGAGCTGCCAAGGCCCCCATAAAATTTATTATAAAAATAAATATGCATAATACCCACATTGTTAACAAACCAGAGGCACTATTTCTGCTTCATATCTAGCATTCCGCTCCCCAGTAACTGTCACATTTATTCACTCCTGTTCTTTTATCATTATAGTGCTTGCATTCTTTTTTCCCCACAGAGGTCTGAAATAAATTGAATAAATTAGCTACTACACTGTGATCTTAAGGTGGATGAATCCTGCTAGGAATAAATTAATACAATAAAATTAGCAAGTTTTTGTTGTGGTAATTAATAGTGCTTAAACATAATCGTTTACCAGGAGAACTGCCCCAAGTCAGCTGGCTATCACATTTAGTTTATACCTTTAGCAGTGTGTGAGCAGTGCTCATACTGTAATTAGGGTGCTAATCTTACAACTGTAATCTTACAGTTGTTTTTCTTCCAAAGTTTTGTGGATTTGGTGCTTTTTATAGAAATATTGTGAAGACTAATCAAAATGCAACTTCTAATGTGTATATATTTTTATGTTGTAAGGTTTTTGATCCTTATTTTGCTGGCGGCCTTCAGGAACTAAACTGCCCTAAGACTGAGCACTTTATTATAACAGCACATATTGTACCAAAGCTGAGCTTCCGCTTCGCACAAATTCAAAAGATGCTCCTTTGTGAAAAAATAAACTTGCAGGGTCTTTAAGAATTTTAGACAACGGTCCAGCTAACAACTTTTCATTCAGGTACATTTCCTGATTATGATTAACATACAGAAACGTCTCAAGTGTCCAATTTTCCTTATTTCCTGATATTCAGTTGTACCTGAATAAAGTGAATAAAGTTGTACCTGAATAAAGTGAATTCTGATATTTCCAGAATGTTCTCCCACTACTACACCTAAGGCTGATACTGTAATAAAAACACAAATACAACGCACGGGAGAGCGGGTGGTAACTCTGTCGCTTTACACATCACAGGTCATGCTAGGTGGCGTACTGGTAATATGCACATATAGCACTTTTATAAAATAACAGTTTTATTATGTCAAAAGGATGTTAAGGTAATAATGTTCTCGTTCTAATATTGACAGAACCTTTGCTAGAATGTAAAATGTGGAAATATGGCTCCATTCACACTAAGAACCTTCCCTCTCAACTTTGAGAAGATCGTTAAACAATGTTAAAGTTCTGCTAATGTTCCCTGTTAGCTGGGAGGCTATTTTACAGACGAAACATTGTGTTTTGGTTTAAGACTGATGTTTTAAAAGACACTATTCAAAAACACGCTATCAAATATGGGAGCAGTTACAAATTTTGCTTTGGAGTGGAACTGCGCTTAAATTGAAATCAAATGATATTAAAAGTAATTGGCCCTCCTGACAAGCAACCTTTACTGTATTGCTCAAAGGGAACTGTTTCCCATCATATAAACAAGCAGTGTATATGATAAATGATATTCTTTTATGACAGTTAATTTACACAGAAAAACACCCTTTGGGTATAGTGGTCATAATAAATTTGGCCAGATACTGAATTGCCTAAACCATTGCTTCTATTGATTTGGCACTTTCAGTAAAGTATATCTCTTCCTGAATTAAATTAAAGCAGTTTCAAAACTGGAAGTAATATTGTTTGAAATGTTTGCTATTTAATTTCTCAAAATTCCATTTGATATTATGTATTATTATAAGTCCTAATCAAATATGTCTCCTATATGGAAATATTACCCTGTAATTTCCTTCTAATCCACTGGTCCTATAAACATACATCTTTGTGGAGATATCCATCATTTTCAAACTGTTAAACATCACAATATATGAGAGGTCCCAAAATGATCTGTCTGCCAGACTTCCTCTCGCGGTTTCCATACATTTATTTTAAATGTTATGTTTATAACTGCGTCAGATCTCCTTGCAGCTATACTTGCAATGGACTGCATAGTAATACCATCGTAGGAGAACAGTGCAGTAACAGCCTATTATTAAATTGCCTTTGCCAAACTACATCCGGGAAGGTCTTTTTTTAATCTAGCTACCCTGCCCATAAAAAGTCCTTGTCTGCATTGTGCATTTACTCTGAAATCAATGTGAAGGGATTTGCCATTATTTATCCACACAGGGAAAGTGTTAAACTGACTTCACGGGCAGTGATGGACTGCTTTGCTTGTGTGGAATTTGCCCAGCAGGGGGTGATCAAGAACACTAGGCTCACACCCTGCCCTGTAATTAACACATGCATCATTTATGTTCATGGTGCATCTGAGAAAAAGTATCCTACCCAGTAAAAATTAAATAAAAACAAGATGCATTACTAATGGAGAACGCCAGCAGCGTAAACTCACATTTGTCCAAGATGGGTTACTAATCAACACTTCCTGGGACTTCCTGTTAGGCAACACACAGGCGTGTTGAATGGGAGGTCATCAGAGTTAATTAAAACAGCTTCACAGACAGTTAATTCTATTATGACTCACTGACACATAAGCTGCAATACTCCATCCGTTTATAAATCATTGAAATTTATTTTGTATTCCTTCACTGTCTATTGGTAAATGGGACCTCGTTTATGTGACCTCATTCCCAAATCACCATATTTCACTCCCATTTTTTCCCTTTTCATTTGAAACTATCATCAGTGTGACGTCAGTGCATCTGTTTGCATGTATTGTATTGTAACTTTAAAAAAACGTATTGCCAAAACATTGTGCATATGAAACACTTTGCGAGGACTGAACAGCGACTAAACTGTCACTAAATACCATACAGCCAATTAATTTTAATGCTTCAGTTCCTCATTTAACGGTTATAATGGCATATTTAACTAGAAGATGACATCTGGAAATACTGTAAACCATTTCTACAGTAACTACAGCAACATATACTAGAGGAAAGACACTCCAGAGTGAAAATACGCCTATCTTGCAGAGAAAGGTCAAAACCTGTTAAATAGACAAGAGGCATAATATGACGCTTCTAGCTACAGGGATATTGTAGCTACTGAATCTGGTTTGAGTGGAGAAGGCTTGTGCATGACACACACTGAAACATCAAGAGGCACATATCAACTAGGTGCTTCTACTGTCAAGATGACATCAAACCAGCCGCCGACAAGCCAAGGGCAGGCAGAAGCAAGCAGAAAGCACGCAGCCCCACAGAGCAAGTGAATAAGGACGCTGGCTCCGCCTGCGTCACGGTGATGGCGTTAGAGAGAGCATCAGATACATACCGGAGCTGCAGGCGAAGCGCCGAGATCTTCTGAGGCGAGCCCCTTCCAGCAGGAAGAGAGAGATGTGCAAAAGTGAAATAATGTCTTTATCACAATCCTGTGCCAGTAATAACCAGCAAGCCCCAGCATGATCTCGACAACGTACAATCGGAGAAGCCAGAACTCTCATTTTCCCCTTTTGTAGTATTCTCTTATACACAATAATTTTGTACAGTATAGTCCAAGGTAATGTTCATTCTCAGTTGTAGTTTTCTTCGTAGTAAGAATAGAGCAGAACATACTCGTGCCGCTCAATGACACAGCATGGCGGCAAGCTATAATACAGGAGTCTTAATCCATACATAACACAAAGAACGCGAAAAATCCAAGCTGGGAACACACTCCCTCACACACACACATACTGTATAATTATTACAGAATCACCTTCAATATGAAGACTTACTTTAGTTATCTTTCTATACTTATGTATGTATGGACATATATATGGTTATATATATATATATATATAGCCATACGCACATATTTTTGGATATATATAAGTTCCTCAGGTTCAGCTATTGGTTCACTGGGAAGAAACTAGAACTCAGCATCATGATGGATGTCAAAGAGAAACGTAAGAACATCTAAAGCAGGTTTTCTCTTTTTAAACAGTGTCCCAAAAAATGAGGGGAAAAAGAAGAAAAGTCCATCCGAAAGAGGAACAAACCCAAAAAATAGGGTTACTCCACAGACTTGGTATCAGTGATACTTCTTTACATCAGTGGAATGTGGACTTCTGTCTGTGGCTTCTGTTATTGTTCTCTTTACTTTGTGAGCTTGGTTCTGGCCCGTCGTTAGGGCTCTGGGCCGAGGCCCCGGCTGTGGAAGTTACGGATGTGGGGATGTTCAGATGAGGACAATAGTCTCCACCCTGCTGTACTGTCTGACGTGGGGGGTATCCAGGGGACTCCTGCGGGTGCCCCCCCCGGGGCACAGCGCCCCCTCTAGTCATGCCGTAGCAGTCGGGGACTGGCCTGCCTGTACCCTCATGGCCTGGATGCTGTGGAGGATCTTCTTCTGGTGCCCCGCCAGAGTCACTCCCACCCTCAAGAGGTCCCTGCGAGAGGCATAAAGACACAAAATGTTTTTCGGAAGCCAGCTGAAGCCTTGAGCATCACATTTACCGAACTGCTTTCAGGCCACGACGCCGGAGATCTTCAGCCACCTGGGGATGCGCACATCTCATTGCAGAGCAGGAACAAGAAGATGCATAAAGACAGGACAGACAGGCATGCGTTCCCACAAGATGGCTTCCTGTCATCCACATTCACATGCTAATACCACTCAACATTGATACTGTAATTGCCAAGAAAAAAAAAACATTTGGAGATGTTTTCCTGCAATTACTCTGCATCAGGGAAAAAAACACCAACAAACTCTCAAGAAATGGATCCTTCATTCTCTGAAATGGGCTTTATCATCACGTGATCGCTGAGTAAACCCAAATCGATACCCGCGGTCATTGTGGGGGCTGGTTTTTGGTTAAGACCGGGTCGTCAGATGCTATGACCTGGAGCCTGGAGCCTCACCAGCGGGGGCGGCTTCATCAAAGCATTGCTTCACCTGCCGCCAAATGCAGCCAGCAGCGGCAAGCTCATCTGCATTTCACAGACTGCGGCGCTCGGGCTGCCTTTCCGCTCTGCAGCAGAACACGCCATTGTTTCATCCGTCTGCCATCCCCTGTATAATTTATTTCAAGTTTCCCAGGAAGCCAAGCCACTCACACGCAGCTCTATGTCTCCAGCGAGTTACCTAGGTGACTGCCAGCTTTCTGAAGGCCTCGTCCCTCCGTCCCTGTCAACTGCTCTTCTCCCTCATCCCACCTCTGCCTCTCACTTCCATGTCCATCCTTGAAGCCACCCCTCCCTTCAGTTCTCCATTTGAACACAGCAGACGGGGGAAGGTGCTGGATGGCGGCTCCGTGACGGAGTCGTCCAAAGAAACGCGAGATGTGGCAAGCTGAGCCCCCCCGGGCTGCCGGGCTCTCTGACAAGTTTCCACCGTCCCTGCTGACGGAGCTGGCTCACTGTACATTTTCATAGCAGAGACCAGCACAACCTACAGTCACATGAATAAAACATCCCCGCGTGTATGTTTTTTTTCGTCTTTAAAAATGAGTGTTACATTAGTGATGAAACATTTGGCCCCATCTATTTAAATTACAGGTATGACAGGTCAGGCAGCTGGATTTTGGGGAAACTGCGATGACAGGAAAACGGAGGAAGCATGACACTGGAAGCTGAGAGATGATGAGACGGAAATGGTGACTAGATATAAGGCAGGGTGATCAAACACCCGGCAGCTGGAATGTGAGGGAGACGGGGCACAAACAGGAAGTGCCAGTGACCAGACAGGAAGCTGAGCGGTGCCGGCACACTCACTCGGAGGTCATCTCTGCCACCAGCGACAGGGAGTTAAAGCCACAGTCCAGGAGGTTCTCTCTGTACTGACTCATCTGGATGGCGCTCAGCCAATCCTCCACTGAAGTGACGGAGCTAAAATCCGGCACGGAGCGATCCAGCAAGGGCTGTGAAGGCCTGAAGGGGCAGCAAATATGCGGAGAGAATCAGCCAACTGGTACGACAGTTCCATCAGTAACCAAAAGCATCCCAGAGAAGATAAACCATAGCATAGTAACATTACTACCAGACTGCAGCTGCCTTTCTGTAGCATGTGTTTCTAGGTGAGCATACTAGTGCAAAAATGAGGATACGTCTGTGAAAGTGTATTGAATAAGTCATTTCAAAACCTCTCCTGAAGGTACCCCAGTACTTACAACAACCGTTCGATGAATTTTTTGACTCCACGATCAGCATACCGTGTTTGGCTAATCAATACCTCAAGTTACTGCTTAAGTTAATTAATTGAGCTGGTGGTGAAATTTAGCAAATACCTCTGAGGAGAGGTTTGGGAAATGAGGTTATGTCAGCAAGATGTCAAGAACATTTTGGAGAACAGATTTTGTGCTGATTTTTTTGTTTAGTTTTTTTATTGTTACTCATCATGTGCATATATTCTAATTTTTAAATTGTTTTTTATGAGCAAATTTACACTAACTATCCGGACAAACAAGACTTTTGCACACGTTTGGAAGTGTCTGTGGGAATTACACGCTTGTTTATCCACGTATCCGTATCTGTGATTCACGTGTCTCCATCACATGCGTCTCACGAGTTGCTCACACGGCCGGCATGGTGGCCAGGCCCTTCAGGCTGCCTGGGTTGCGAATAAGCTTGTCCAGTGTGCTGACGATGTCGGTGAATCGCGGCCGGGCACTGCGCTCCTTCTGCCAGCAGTCAAGCATGAGCTGATGCAGGGAGGCGGGGCAGTCCATGGGCGGGGGCAGCCGGTAGTCCTGCTCGATGGCGTTGATCACCTGGAGAGGTCAAGGGTGAAGAACAAAGCACAGAATTGGCTACTATTGGTATCGGTCTGGGAAAGGATTAATCAGTGTGAGATTTAGGGGGTAGGTCTGGACATGAAATGGGACTGAATACTGGTATTGCTAGGTAGAATGGTTACTGAGTGGGAGTGCCCTCAGAACAACGGGCCAGCCTCGAGATCAGCAGATGGCAAGAATTCGAAAGTGGTGCCCCTGAGACCCCCCGTATTACAGAAAGACCCTCAGAAACTCACGTCCTGGTTGCTCATGTCCCAATATGGCCGCTCGCCGTACGACATCACCTCCCACATGACGATGCCGTAGCTCCACGCGTCGCTGGCCGACGTGAACTTCCTGTAGGCAATTGCTTCGGGCGCTGTCCAGCGCACAGGGATCTTCCCTCCCTGTCATTGGGTGCAGAGGGAGAAGGTGGGTGTGGGCTCCCCCCATTGGCGGATATCGCCGTTAGCCCACAGCATGGACGGGCCATCTCCATGGTCGACAAGAATCTCTTTTAATGGGCTCAAGGCCAATCAGCCGAAACATAAGTTGAACACTTTTTTCAAGTACTACAAACTTTAATATGGGCACATCTTAAGAGTCTTGCTCCGTGGTCCTACAGTTAGATGCTTATTCTGCAGCCATGGGATTTGAATAATCCGCACACACAGTGGATGATTAGAGCAAATCAAATAGGATGTGTGTAAATTAAACTAATTGGCATCCATTTCCGTCACACCCACTACAGACCTCCTGAAGACAAATCGGGAGCAGACCCCGGCCGCAGCCGCCCGCAGTTACCGGCACAGCTGCTTGGTGGCGTGACGCCCCATGCTGATTGAGTCGGGTTTAACATTCCCGACGCACCTGCTCATCTCCACACGGCTCTGCACGGCAGATCCAGGAAATGGCATCTCCTTAAATATGCAGATTAACACAAGGTGTCTCCCGTTTGGTGCTGCAAAGGGATCCATGCCGTACGGTCGGTGGGAAAACCCTACTCCGCCGCCGTCACATGACGCACAAGATATAACCCCAGCATCCCCCATGTCCCACCCCCCCCCCACCCCCGGGATCCCCTAGCCCCTCCAGCAGCAGGTGGGACGCAGCTCTGCTCATCACCCACGGATCCAGTCATCTGGAAAGCAAAGCGCAGCACTGGCACTGCTGGGAGCACAGCGTGTGCAGCTGTAATTAACGCTGCGGGGGGAAGGGGGCGCTGCCCAACCGCAGCTTCATAAAGCGGCTGCTGAGGAGCCGAGTAGATAGTAGGCAGACATGTAACTAAATGCAAAAGAAAGCAGCTTCTGGGACATTCCTGAAAGTGTGGGAGATGGAAGGTGCATACGGAGGTCTGGAACCTTATCAGAGTGGGGTAGGGTGGGATGGTGAGCTTTAAAATCATTGTCTGTTTATAGGCTGTGTTCCCATCAGAACTTACAGCAGAGAAAAACAGGTAAGTGCTGATGTCATCGTACATGGATGCGCCCCAATGGGGGACACTAACAGGGAGGCAGCACTGAGATTGAGAGCCCTGGCCACGCAAAGGATTATGGGTGGTAGGGCGGGACAAGCCTCCAGCGACTTACGGTGAGGATAACAGATTCGTAAAAGAGAGGCTCATTCTGTGAAATGCAAAGCCCCTAACCAACACATTACCAACTCTGGGAGTCATATTATAAAATCGTAAATGTGGAACGGTAAGGAGGTCTCTGAAAATTACCCATTGAAAAATTCATCCTACCCGAAGCTGTGTACACATCACAGGACATCACACACCTCGCATGCATATTTTAATTTCAGGGTCGCATCCAGCAGGCAGAGAGAGAGATGCAGAAAAGAGGGAGTGTGAGAGAAAGGACTGAGCTTAACAAAGACCCAAAGCTCCCGCGAAGCGACCGACTCACCACCGCGTAGAACCGCCAGACGAAAGCAAAAAACAGCAGCCTCCTTGCTGAAAGCAGATCAGACTCCCCGAATCAGGTGCAAAATCCTTTTAGTCTGTTAGTCAACACTGGAATTTAAAGGGAAAAGTGGCTCTTTCACTTTCCTTTGTTTTTAACATGAAAGAACTGTGACAATCTGCTGTAAACACACACAGAGGATGCAGCAGAGCACAGATGGGGATCCTCCGGCCCCCCAGCCTGATACGTGACTGCCAGCATTAATCAGACAGGTGATCTCACTTAACGGCCCTACTAAGAGGTTCATTTGAAGAGTTTTTGCTTCACTAGTAGGATGTCACGGCTTAAAGTTGGTCTAAACAAACAGTAGGGTGGTTAATGTCTACGGCAGGGACAACTTAGTAGGTTAGGGATCTAGGCTGTGGGTTTTTTTTTTTTTTTTTCCTCTGTGGGTTTGAATCTCTCAGCTTAGTGATATTTGCAAAATAATCATATCATTGTTGGTCTGCTGTATGCTGGCTGGCTATAAACCTTCCTCATGTTGTTTTGGAAAAAAGCTAAATCAATGTAATGACGTCAACAGGGAGGATGCAGGTACTACCGTCTGAAAGAATCTCAGGCCTTCAACATGCAGCCCTTTTCCATAGCTAATCCAGCATACAGTCACAGAGAGCTTGAAGCCTATCCTAGGAAACACAGGACACAAGGTGAAGGACACCCTGGATGGGACGCCAATTCATTCATCACACGGCAATTCAGAGGCAGGAGTTCTGCAGACCTCCTGTTTTTGGGGAGAATCTGGAGTACCTGCAGGAAACCCACATAAAACACCAAAAGCATATGTACAGATCCTGGGGCAGGATTTGAACCCGTTACCCTGGAGGTGAGGCCCCCGCCCTGCTGTGCTGACTGAAATACAAACAATGGTGTTCGGAGACCAAACAGATGTTTGCCACGCCTTTGGCTCAGCATCTTCCATTTTAATATCGATTCAATCCCGTCTTGGTTGGGAACGCGGCTGGGAACATTGAAAGCTGACGATGGAGAGGGAAGGGAAGGAGACGGCGGGTAATCAGGGTAATACAGTCTGCGGGCAAGCCGGCCGTGACACAGAGCTACCGTGTTGCTTTCCATCTGAGATGCAGTTGCACCAGCGTGGTCTGTAATGGAAGCTGCCATCCTCTCTGGCAGCTTCATCCATCATGCCAAATATGAGGAATGCTGGGGATTCTCCCAGGCACCCGTCACTTTAAAGCTGGATACTAGGAAGGGTCAGAGTGAGGCTGATAATGCTCATGTTTGGTTGCACTGTGTTTCTACCCAGTGCTCACGTTTGACTGCAGTGTTTTTCTGCCTCCTGTGGGTAGCCTTTCCAACCCCACCTGTAGCCTGGCTCTCTCTGCAGTGGCCATCGATACTCAGCGCATCTAATGCCTGATTAGCCTGTCAGCTCCAGTTCATCAGGGGCTTCTCTGCTTCAGCCACAGAATACCAAACTCAAGTGGGAATTGTGATGCTGCAGTCTAGGAGGCCGTCTCTCATGAGAAGTGCTGAGGCTTTCGGCATCAGCAGCAGGAGCTCAGAGCGATGGTGACACAGTTACCCCCCAGGGTGGTCACCAGGGGTACACTCCCAAACCTGTCACCAGAAAACTGCAAGCAAAGGGATAACCCAAAAATGTATAGAGCGTTATGACCATTGGTATAAAAATGGTGGCAGTGTTAGTAATTTGCACTTGGCACACAGCTGAGCTATGAAACAATTTCAGCTGTCAAACATATAAAAAAAGAAAGCATTTGTTCGGTTATTCTAACAGGCCTACACACTAAATCTGTGGGTGTACAGTTTTGTTCCTGTCACCCAACTGGCAACCATATGGCTATAGCCAGCTCAGAATGATCTTCGGCCCCTAATTAGCAAGAGCTCTGAACTACCCGGACAGTACGATACCCTCTGAGCATATGGATGGGTGGGTGGGGCCTGCGTGTTTGCACGATGCGGACAGAGCCCAGCCTTATTACACAATGCTCTTTGGAGGGTCCAGTTTCACTTCTAGGCCTGAGAGCCGAATTGCACTTAGGCCTTGGTGATTGGGGTGGGAAGATGAGTCGGACAGGAGGATTAACTGAGCGGGAGGATCGGTGAGGCGGGAGGATCAGCTGGGCAGGAGGATCAGCTGTGCAGGAGGATCAGCGGAGGTGGACCACGTGGGAGGGAAGATCAGCTGGGCGGGAGGATGAGTTGAGTAAGAGCATGATTGAGGTAGGAGGATCAGCTGGACGGGTGCATAAGCCGGGCTCGAGGATCAGTGGGGTGGGAAGGTTAGCAGGTAGGGGGGTGGGCGGGGTAGGAACATGAGTGGTGTGAACATGAGTGGATGGATCAGCAAGGCAAGAAGGATCATCAGGACTGTGCTCAGTCTCCATGGTGCGTTCAAAGACTCGTGAATGATCAGCAGAACAATAATAAAATCAGATTTTCCCTCAGCGTGGATCCTTTTGGGGACCAGATGGGCAGTCAAGGTTTAAATGTACAGGAAAAATGCAGAAAGCAAAGCGAAAATACCCGAGGGACTAGGAGCCATGCTGCTTGGCAGCGGTGTGTTGGAGGTGTTTTCTTCCCAGACCTCTTTACAGTTTAACAGCAATCAACGGCTAGCCCACGCTGAAGACGCCTCCATGTCCCGTATTCACACATCTGAGGGGATCTTGCTCCCACCTGTAGAGAGCCCACAGCCATCAATAAACCGGAAGGAAGCAGCACCGATTCAGCATCCAATTAAGGAAGATTGTTTTCTGTGCAGAATGCAGCCTTCCTGTGTCAGACTCCTGCAGATACCTCCCCACCTTTAACGTGAGTGGCTCACTGAACTTCAAGGCTACCCAACGCAAATGAGTTTCTCCATCAACCCGACCGACAAAGCAGCTCAACAAAGACAGCGCCGATGTTTGTTCTTCAGCTGC
Organism: Mormyrus hasselquistii; assembly: GCA_026779605.1. NCBI lineage: Eukaryota > Metazoa > Chordata > Actinopteri > Osteoglossiformes > Mormyridae > Mormyrus > Mormyrus hasselquistii. Next base: position 17,466,755 of record JAODKE010000047.1, on the reverse strand, counting down.
CTTTGAATCCTGCATAAATCCCACACAGCATTGAGCCCTTTAGACGGCTCAGATAAACCATTCAGATGCATGGCAGCTGGTGTCCAAACTCATTCCGTCGGAACAAGAATAAGCGATTGGCCTCCGAAACTATTTTCAGTGAACCAAATTAGTAAAGAGCTCAGCTGGAACAGAGCACATGCTGCTCGCCATGGATGCCCAAGGAGCCGGGCTCAGAGTCAATGTTTTCAGTCAGGCTAAATAAAGACAGTAAACCAGCTACAGGGCCATGCCAGGAGAGGAGAAGAAGAACAGGCTTACTTGCGAGCTCCAAGACCCGGACCGCTGTGCTGGCAGCCAGGGCACCTGGGTCCTTTGGCCGCTCTATACCTCACCCCTTTCCTGACGGGGTTCCTTATTAAACAGCTCATTAGGAGGCTTCCTGTGCCTCCATAACATCAGAGTGAGGGTGCAAGTCAGCTGACTGTGACTCCTGAATTAACGACGCCGCCTCCACGTTGCTGTGGGGGCTCATCGGAGTAAGGTTACGTGCGGCTCAGTCGATCTGGAGACTTCTGAGTACTGCTGGAAGGTGCCGGCTGCTTCTGGGGTCAGGAGAAGGGAGAGATGAGAGGAGGAGGAGGAAGAAGGCTCACCAGAGAGCTGGTGTAGGTGGGGTCAGACGTGTCGTCCTGCAGGTAGCGCGACAGCCCGAAGTCGGACACCTTGCACACCAGGTTGCTGTTGACCAGGATGTTCCTGGCGGCCAGGTCGCGGTGCACGTAGCTGGTGTCTGACAGGTACTTCATGCCGGCGGCAATGCCACGCAGCATCCCCACCAGCTGGATCACTGTGAATTGCCCGTCGTTTTGCTGAGGGGGGACACAAAAAAGCAGGGATGAGGGTTGTGCGTGGACCAGGGCGCCTCCTTACTGTGCTGTTGGTCATCTAAAAATGTTGGCGGTCCTTTGGGGGATGTCAATACTGTGTCAAAGTGGATGAGGTCCAAATAAATCAAAATTTCTTAGGAAAAAGGATAGAAATGTTTTTTATACTTGGATGACTTCCTGTCTGAGGTATACTGAGTACTTCATTATAGATGCACAGTTACTCATCCAGTGATAGTCATTTTGGATGAAATTACAAATTCAACAAGTAAACTGCTGTTACACTGGATATTTTTTACATTATAACTGCATGACAAACCTTAATAAGTGAGCAAACCCAACTCCAGTTTGGGGATCCTATGCCTCTCAAACACCTTACAGTCACCGTGCACCACGGACAGAATAGATGGTAAAGCACTAGGAATGCCACTGACACAGTTTTCTGTCATTTTCCCTGCAAAATGGCAGAACGACGCCCTTTACTGTGCCTGAAACATCCAGGAGGTGAGAAACTGTCACGTCCACAAGTCACTCTTGAGTACTCCCTTTATCCTACTGCCTCTGTCCATTTTCTTTGTGTCAGAAAATGTCTCATGAGGAATGAAAAGACATCTTTCCTAGCAGCTGATAAAGCTATCCAAGGACAGGCTTTCTATTCTGCAGGGTGTTTTTTTAATCTCCTTCCCCAAAGAGCTTAACAGCACGTAAAAATCCTACCAGGTACGTTGAACTCCCTCTGAGTGAGTAACAACTCTGTCACCTTTGACCCCTATGCCCCTGATTGTGTCAGCAAGGCCTCTTTGAACAGGACGAAAGCTAACAGACGCCAGCATGGGGAAAATCAATACAGGCTCTAGTCAAAGCTGGAAAATGGCAGAAATGGCTTCAAAGCGCCCTTTTCACACTGGTAAATCAAAGAGGAAGGAAAACCAATCCACGTGATTACAGAAAGCAGGCCAAACATCGATTAATAGTCATGCTCACTCCCTCCTTTCTGCGGTGCTGCTCATGGAACGGTATCTTAACAGTAGAAGATACTAAGTTTTAAAACGAGTTTATTAAAAACACAGGTGCCTGCAGCAAACTAGAGAGCGATACCAGCAAACAGAGAGCAGGGGACAGCCCAGATTGGATGACAGCCCATGAACGAGCACAGATTTACTCACTATGTGCAGTTTAGGACCTAACCACATATTAGACAGAATATGATGAGAAAACTCACACAAAAATAGACAGGAACCAAACTGACAATTTCACAAGTGTGAGGCCACAGTACCTACAAATACCTACTGAGCCTCTCTTCACACAAAAAAGCTTTAAGTATACAAATTATACATTAGTAGTAATTGAATTCTGTGATATACGATGTTAATCCAATGAATATTTCACACCCACCCTTAGGAAAGAATCTAGAGCCCCATTCTCCATGAACTCCGTGACGATCATGACTGGCCGGCTTTTTGTCACCACACCCTCCAGGCGGATGATGTTGGGGTGCTCGAACTGGCCCATGATGCTGGCCTCGCTCAGAAAGTCCCGCCTCTGCTTGTCGGTGTAGCCCGCCTTCAAGGTCTTGATGGCCACACAGATCTCCCGTTTACCTGGGAGCTTCAGGCGGCCTTTGTACACCTCCCCAAACTCTCCTGGAGAAATGACAGACACACAGATGAAGAAATGAGGGAGGGCTGAGCTTGAAGCTACACTAAACACACACAGGAGAATATCTGAGCCCTACCAGCACCAATGACCTCTTCGATCTTCACGGAAGACACGTCAATCTCTTTGGCAAACTCACGCACCGCCTCATTGGGGTCCTCATAGGTAAAAGGATCAATGTAGATCTTCATCCCAGGAGAACCTGAAAATGAGCAGGAAATACAACATGGGATTATCAGTTAGTCATACACATTTTGGAAAAAAAGTCTTAAGCTAATTGGGATACCTACGGACACTGCTGTAGACAGCAACGCAGGTAACCCCAGAATAATGAGAACTATGTCACGAATGTGTGTGCATGTGCCGTACGATGCTGCCCAGATGCTAAGCCCAGCGATGATTAACAGATGCTACTTGCTATGAGGCACCTGGAAGGATCATACAGCCTGAGCAGCTAAAGGCACAGACACCCCCCTCTGTCCCCTGCCAGCCTCCAAACATGACCCCACAACTCAGGTGGTTGTGTAGATGCCCTGGGGGGGGGAAGGGGCAGAGTCATGGGACATACCCACCCATTCAGCCCACCTCCCCCTCATCCTGCCCTGGGTCTGAGCTACAGCTGTTGTTCCTTCAGAGACCCAATGTCCATCTTGAGTGCGTGATTGTTTCCCTGCTGACACCGCGATGGCTCTCCATCCCCCTGCTGATTTCGTCAAACCCAGCTGCCTGTAACCACTACAGAATGATGGGAGCAGGCGAGTGATGGACATGTGTGTGTGTGTGTGTGTGTGTGTGTGGTTGCCTGAGTCAGGACAGGACGTACTTTCACAGGATCACACAGTCACTTTTATGCATAATTTACATGGCAGTTTACCTTCACATATTCCTGTTGTACGGCCCCATTAACCATTTCTTTAATAACGTAACAATAAAATGGAAAGCGCGTTAATAATTCAGTCGCTTCCATGAGCACTTGCTCTGGAAATCGATGAATGATCCAGGCCACCCTGTGCTGTCCTGAAAGGGAACCGGGATCATGCAAAATTGGCCTGACCCAGGCCTGTGGCAGCAATGTAACGAAAGGCGACACCCAGAGATCTTTTCCGGATTTTCATTTAACCCTCCCCCCCCAAAGCCACCTCATAGCGGTGGACACTGCTGCGCTGTATAATATTGCAAATCTTCGAATTACACAGATAGCTTTTCATAGAAAATGTACCCAGGAAAGAGAACTGCACTCTGTTCAGCTCCGATATCCTAATTCCATCGCTAAAGTTCTCACCTTCGCAAGGGCAGGCCATGCAACCACCTCTTTAGTGCTAAAAAAGACAAAGGGGGGGGCAACATTTCCTCCCCCATTCCCTTATCCACTGCCCCAGCAGCCCCATTTACACCAATGCTTCCTGCAACCATGGCTAATGAACACACTCCTTCGTCAAGGCCTGCTCCTAATTAAGACTAATTAATCAGCATGCACGTATTCCATGTGTGCTTCTGCTGATCTCACTGGCATAGGCCTGCACCCTGCCTTTCGGTGTTAATTACACATTAATTCACCCTCACGTTCACAATTCAGGGCCTGTGTTCTTATTTAGCGCATTTAGCATTAGCATGCTAGAGGTAAGCGGAGTGAGTTAAACGTCTAATTAAAAATACCTGCCAACTGAACAGTCTGAAATTATACTGAAGTTATAAAAAAAAAAAAAAAACAAACAATTTACACCGGATTCCGATTCTGTAAAAATACAATTAAAATCAAAAGCAAACCTCAAACTCCTTTGAACTTTCATAATCATATACAATATGCTAATAACATATGCTATATGCTATTTAAAACAGCAAATAAAAAATGTTACATAGTGCTAAGAGGCCAATTCGTTTGACAATAACACAGAAATGCCTCTGTACTGTTGCTATGGTTTGGGGTGGCCAATGTTTCCCCCTGCTAAGCCGTGCCTCCAGGTTCGTTTGCTTGCGATGGCTGCACCTTCTTCTGACAGAACGCATGCTCTTTTACAGGAAGTAGGGAAGGCTGAGTTCTGTCAGACAGGCTTAATGGGCCGTGGGTAGATGTGCCTGGAGAACATGGCACGCCTACAGAAAATCCGATCAAACTGCTTCAGGCTTCTCGCCCCTACGGTGCCTGACCGCTGTCAGCCGGCGGCCGGGCCTGTCAGGAGCTTCGTCGTTAGGAACTGAGATGTGTCAATTGACGTCGGCTTTTACCCTCAGCCACACGCATGCATGAAGGGTTTTCTGTTAAGAAGCAAACGTGCACAGAGGAGGACTCTGCACACAAGGGGTGAAGTGGTGAGGCGAGGAGGGGTAGAGCGGCAGGAGGCGTTGATTAGCGGAGCGGGCGGCGTGCCTGGTGCGGGACTCTCACCACGGCCTGTGCTGTAGTGCTGCAGTTTGTCACTGTAGATGGCCTCCTTGGTGTACGCCCGCTTCCTGCAAGACATGGACAAACAGCACGCAGTTCTTCTAAAGGCACGGCAAGAACCAAGCCACCGATCGATCGACAGCCAATAGAAGCCGAGGTCTTCTTCCAAAATAATGTGAGATCATAGTGGGAGTGTGATAGTGGTAATAATTCCCATCAGGCAGCATTATTCCCCTGAACATCATAATGTCATATGATACACCAAGTGTAATAGTGTCCAACAGAGCAGGTCTACCCATGTAACTGGGCTTGTCTAATTGGAAACTGGCTTGTCCAATCAGATGAACGCATCAGAGAATAAAAAGTATGTCCGTAAGAGAATGGGCATACCTGCTACAGACAATGGAGATGGCCAGCAGGGACACGATGCAGACCACACCGGCTGCAGCTGAGCCCACGATCAGGGGTAGCTGCTCCCTCAGCTCAGACCTGTAATCGTCTGTGCAGCCAGGCCAGGGAGGGGAGTGTGGGACAAGGGGACGAGAAAGGAAGGGAGAGGTCACATTCAAAGACGTCAGATTACAGTCACCTTACATACTGCAGCACACCCGGAGGCTTCTGTGTCAACACGCCTTTGGCGCTACCTTGCCAGAGCGCTGGCTTTCAACTGTTATTCTGCCGTCACTTTGAAATTCCTTTACGACTAAATCCCTTTAGTGTTAAAATCCATAAGAATAAAGCCAACACGAATACAATGTTTTAGCCATTCTGGAAAAAAAAAAACTAGTGCTACAGAACTAATAATATGGTTACTTATTTCCCTGAATGATTGCTTCACTGTGGGATTCTGGCTATTCTGTTTTCCTTCCACAGCCCCTGCAGTTCATGTGTCTTGGCCGTTATAAATTATCCACTAAATGTGGCAAACGTGAGAATGCTTTGTGATTGAATAAGTAGTTATTGAAAATATATGAATAATGCATTTTGTGGGCTTTTCCTTATATAGTGCAATTGATCATTTGCAAAGTGAGTGACTTTTTACACCACTATTACAAATTTTCAGGACGCAGAAAACATTCGTTGGGAATCACTCTAACAACGAAAGGTTTCATCTGGGACACATTTTGCTGTTGGCTGCTTCTAATATTCATGTTGCTTGAAATTGTAGTCATTAACTACAAATGTAACAATTTAACTTGAATGTGTGATTTTCGTGAAGTCCTTCAGGGTTACCATGGCACAAACAGTACAAAATAAGCTTAGTAATAATAACCGTCATTTTCACTATTCTGTGAAACAATCACATCATCTTAGTGCTACCTCCAACAAGCATGGAGTTTGAGGCATGAAACGACCTTTTAGCTCTGCTTCACAAATACCAAAAGCATCCTTATGAAATATAAAGTTTTGAATTAATCACACCATGTTATCACTGTGAAATGCAATAAGTAATATCTCCAGCAGGGTGACTAATTGACACTGGAATCCATTACTGTAAAGAACAAGATCAAAATACGTGATACCACTGGCTGACAAGCCTCAATTTGGCTGAGTTACACCAGTGATGGCAGCTCTGTTACAGGACAGAGAGGGCTGATCTGATCTGAATTAAAGCTGGACAGTGTCACTGAGGAAAGCCTTTCATCATCCTGCTGGTAAAGTTGGGCTGAGTACTGTGTCAGCCACTGGGTCCCTAATGTCCACCCAGAAGCATGCTCAAACTGATAAATAGCGATAATCTTTGTTGTTGTTGTGGTTTTGGCCTTGTTATTCCTGCTTCAGGTTGCTAGCAGAGACATCCCTCTTTATGAATGATTCAAGAAAAGATATGGGAAATCATCAGAGGAATCACTGAAGAGTTCCTCGTGAAAACAACACCGCTGGCTTGATGCTTCTGACAACACCTGTTTATGGGAGAAAGTGACTGAGAAGGGGTTTTCTGAGGACTCTACAGCACTGTGTGCTAACACAATCCAGCTAGCAGCAGGTACAACAGAGCCTCCCTTAGGTTTAAAGGTTCAATCAGAGAGAGGCAACAAGCCCCTCCTTTCCCATGAGTTGGTGAGGCTGCCCAGATGAGAGGGAGGTGCACAAAGAACTAGCGGTGACTCCCTAGTAGTGGAGAAGATGCTCAAGCCTCTGTGGTTGGTCATTACTCATATGCAGTTGTAATCACTGCTAAACAATCTGGGATAGCTCTCGAGCCAGAGAAGGCAGTCAATGAAAAACAATTAGCTAAGCACTTTACTCAGTGTCGACTTCAGTCGATCTCCATTACACACACCAATACATTCACATGCACACAACACTACACACACACCTCAAAGCAGACAGGTGGACTCTCTCTCACACACGTTTGTATCCATATCTTTGTGGAAACCACATTTCTATGGGAAAAACTCTTATCTCAACAATGACAGCTGTAGCCCCTACCCAGCCCAAACCTTAACCATAAGTAGTATTCTGATTGCAGTCAAATATTTATATAAAATTAACCCTGGGGAACCCGCGGTGGGTATGTTCCTTTTATTTCTGCCTTTCATTCAACCCACTCATCAAAGTTAAGAATTTTTTTTTGCTTTACAGCCCATTGTACCATGTACGACCCAGTAACATTGACAATTAGTGATTACTGACTGAATTAACCAGAATTTTTTCCACAAAAAATATGGCTCCCAACACATTTTGAGGTTGTTGCTGTATATGCTGCAAAGATTCACCTGTCAAGCTGGCAAGTGATAGAAATTTTGCATCATCAGTTATAATGTTTAGATGTTATAGAACATGTACAACTAGGTTTTGGATGTTAAACTTTTCTGGCAACTGTGATGATCATGTTCCATGTGCTCAACATCAGCCTCAGACAAAAACAGACTGAATACAG